>JAJJHQ010005613.1:813027-847175 GCA_021223825.1 Drosophila ironensis
GCGAGTGCTGAGGATGTGTTCAAGCGTTGGTCTCAAGGTAACTGCCACCCACAACCCCCCCGTTGAATTCCCTCCCCGCATTTGCACCTGCACTTCCCTATTCCTCCCCCGTCCCCCCGCCTGCAAGGCGTTTTTCTGCCCCCAAAAGCGCGCCCTTTTCTGCCCCGTTCCCCCTCTCAAATGCCTGTAATTCCCTGTTTTGATGGCTCTCCCCGCCCCAAACTGCCATCTCCCACCTCCCACCTCCCACTTCCTCCCCGAAACACTGTTGCACTGGCTGTGTGTGTATGCATTTGTGTGTACCCATATTTTCGAGTTGCACAGGAGCAACAATTCCGAGGCCTACCCCAAGAGAAACCCCCAAAACTCTCGCTCGCTGGCCCATTTTTCGGGGAAATGATGAGCCCCAAAAGCGTTTTTAAACCTTCATTTTCAGCTGCCACTTGTTTTTCCATTAAACTGGGGGTACCCTTGCATCGTATTTGCTGCACTTTGCATGCGTCGGCGCGTATTTCGCTTCGTTTTTACCTTCCCAACCGCCCACTGCCCTGCCGCCCACCGCCCACGGCCCTTGGCCATCCAAAACCCCCAAACCCCCGACGTGTGATCAACTAGTAATCTGTGTTTTTTTTTTTGCAGGATTTGAGTTCAGCCAGATTGAGCCGACAGCCTTGGTCCAGAAGCAGGGCGGCCCCTGTGCTGTGATAGCGCCCGTCCAGGCGTACTTGCTTAAGATAATTATCACAGAAATGCCAGGCATGAAGCTGTCAGAGGTGGGTTCTCCTCCCCCGCACACTGGCCAGTCCCCGGACCAGGACCAGGACCGATCGCTGTGGCTAACCTCTTACCACTCCGTTTTGTGCCAGGTCTCCCACGACAAGTGCAAGAACCTGTTGATCCAGGCGCTGTGCAACATCCTCAAGAACTGTCGAGCGCCCCGCTATCGCATCGTGCATCTCATGCGCCGTCGTGGACTCTCCCCCGACGCGGCAACCAAAGAGCGTTCTGTATCCGCCGATCCGCCGGCATCGGCATCGGCATCGTCAGGAGCCGCAGCCTCCTCGCCCGCAGACGACCCGGCAGGAGAAGCAGCCGGCGCAGCCGCAGTCGTGGCGGCAGAAGAAGGAGCTGTAGGCGGAGTTCGCGAAGAGGATGCCGACATTGATCTGGCCACCGAGGCCACACCCGCTTCCGTTAGGGAGCTGGCAGCAGGCACTGCTGCTGCTGCTCTGCGAGACCCCGATCCACAGCCGGAGCTGTCGCCGGACGAGTTCCACGATCGCCTGCAAACGCTGCACTTCGAGGACTACGACGCACTGGCCCGCTACTACACGGAGAACTACAGCCAGCTGGCGCACACCTACGGCGTCCTGCTCTTCATGTACTCGGTGTTCCTCACCAAGGGCGCCGAGCAGGTGGCCAACGAGGTGTCCGACACCTCAGAGCCGCTCATACACAGCACCTACGGCTATGGCGCTCAGTCGCTCATCAACCTAATGCTTACCGGCCGTGCTGTGGCCCACGTCTGGGACAACGAGCAGGACGTCGGCGGGCTCAAGTTGCGCGGCATTTCCGAGCAGAGCGACATCGGCTTCATCACCCTGATGGAGCAGATGCGCTACTGTACAGTGGGTTCGTTCTTCAAGAACCCTCGCTTCCCCGTCTGGGTCATGGGCTCTGACACGCATTTAACTGGTAACTGGACAACCATTTCTTTGCTGTATCATTTGAGGCTATTTCCTGTATCATCTTGCAGTTCTATTCAGCAACGAAAAGAGGCTGGTTTCGCCGGAAACCCTATCGGAGACAGGTCGTCGCATCTTCAAATCCTACGATCCGGAAGGCAACAACTTCATCTCGAGCACCCTGCTGCGCGAAGTGCTGGAGACGCTGGACTTGGTCAGCGAGCCGGCCTAGTGAGTTTTCGTCAACCAATCCCCCTCTGAACTTGGGTTAAACCTGCTTTGGTTGCATCCTTTTTTTAGTGTTAGCCTAATGCAGAAGCGCTTGGATCCAGAGAACCTTGGCATCATCCTCTTGAACGCTTTCATGGACGAGTTCTTCCCGATCGAGAGCCGCTCCACTCCAGACACCTTCGAGCTTTTGCACTACAACGGCATACCGGGCTCCAATGAGAACAACAAGGTGAGTGGCCCGAATAATAATATTGCATTTTTACTTGCGGTTCTTATAAAGTATATTTGAGTGAAGGATGCTTTTCAGAACCCAAAATATGCACTCATTCGTTGCCAGCATCAATAAGTGAGTCGATATAGCCAAGTTTGTTTGTCCGTTTGTCCGTATGTCCATATAACCATAAGAATATGTGCACATCTTTAACCAGCATCAATCAGTTAGTCGATATTGCCAAGTCCGTTTGTGGATAAAGAAACGAATTTATATTTTTATACCCATTTCTCATAAAGATCAAGTCAATTGAATTCGTGCGAATGTACTATAAGCTGTTTTTCACCCATAAAATGTATAAATTCTTTGTCAGCCGAGTATATATAGCCTTGTCCGTCTGTCCGTAAAAAAAAATCATGTGAATTAATGCGCCTCCCTGAACATTTGCTCCTATATTTTGCATATTTCTACAAGTTCTCATAGAGAAGAAGGGTATATTGGATTCGCGCGAATATATGTAACAGGTGAAGGAAACATTTATTGATCAGCATCAATAAGCGAGCCAATATGGTCATGTCCGTCTGTCCGTATAATGGCAAATCAGCTAGAAATAGGAGAATACCCATGATTTATGCATGCTTTGATTTTCAGCCGAGCACTGAGACATTACTGATACTTGATTCCTCCCACAGGTGCGCTACTATTGCGGCTCGGCCATTCTGCTTGAGGGGGATCTAAAGTCGATTTGCACCTCCAATCCGATGGTCACTTGCCTGCAAACCAAGTGGCCGAACATCGAGATCAATTGGCATGACTCGCACATGCCCTCGTTGAATTGACGCCGTCAACCGAAAACAAGACAACGTAAAGCTAAAGGCAAGCAGCAAAAAAATAAACACGACGACGATGTCCAAGGAGGGGAATTCAAATGAATTCTACAAATGCCACAACCATGGGGGCAGACAGCCGAGTTTCGGTGGATAAAGAAATCGATAAGATTAGGGAAGATGATGAAGAGAATTGCACGTTTTTATTTCAAACACCTTTCGATTGTTTAACCCTAATTTATTGAAGTTGCTTTTGAGAAAAAGCGAATTATCTATTGATGAATGTGAATGTGCACCCGAAGACATCAACTCACGAAAGAAACCACTGCTCTTACTCAGAACACTGCACACGCTGTACTACTAACCAAAACGCTTTGGAGTCTGCCATGTTTGAGGAGGAGAGGAACCGCTAGATATTTCGGATTTAAAAATTTGTGACCGGAAGGCACAAGATTTACGCCAAGCGTTGTCAAACATCCCCTTCAAAAAAAAACGAAACAAAGCAAAAGAAAAACTGCATAGCTTTATGCAAAAAAAAAAGGAAAAATTCTTTTTAAAAAATTGGGTTACATCGTTTTGCATTACCTTAAGTTTATAATTTGCATTGCAAAAAAAAAAAAAAAAAAAACAAGGAACTCGGCCCGAAAAGCATGGTCATACACCCGCATTATACGAATTAACTAATGAAACAAAGAGTATTCGAGAATTAGGCAAAGCAGACAGAAGAAAGTAATTTGATTTTCGGCCTTTTAACAAATTATCTGTAGTGTTAAACTATTTAATAAAATTAAATGAACACGAGCAAGGAAATGTATGGAGAAGCAAAAGGCTAGATAGAGAGAGAAGGGTACGGCAAACCAAAAGAGACAGGGAAAGAAGGCTGCAAAGCGTGCGAAAAAGAGCAAAGCAAAGATTACTTCAACATGAAAAAAAACTAAACAGAAATTAACAACAATAATTCAATTTAAAATAAACATAAAAATCTCATTTAAAGAGTTTGTTTTTCTTTGGTACACATTGGGATATAACCCTTTTATGGGTAGTACGGGGGGTAAAGTCAAAACTGATTCAGCAAACCCTGATAGGGCGATGTTTTGGACTTATAGTTGGCTTATTGAAAAATACTTTTACTTCAGGATGTTTCATGCGAGTTAAAAACCTTTGGGTTTCTTTGCTGCACATATCGGCATTACTCATTTATGGGTAGTACGAGGGATATAATAAAAAGTCGAAGAGTAAACATTGATAATATGATAGTCTTTGTTTTGGACTTATAGTTGGCTCATTGAAAAATACTTTGACTTTAAGATATTCGATGCGGCCTCTAAACCTTTGGGTTTCCTTGCCACACAAATCGGCATTACTCATTTATGGGTAGTACGAGGGATATAATTAAAACTCGATTAGCAAACCTTGATAAGATGGTGGTCTTTGTTTTGAACTTATTGGTTGCTCATTAAAAAAGACTTTTAACTTACTTCAAGATATTCTATGAGAGTTAAACACCTTTAGGCTTATTTGGTCCTCATTGGGGCATTACTCTTTATAGGTAGTACGAGGGATATAATAAAAACTCGATTAGCAAACCTTGAAAGGATGTTTTGAACATTAAACAATATTTTTACTTCAAGATGTTCTATGGGCGTTTAAAACCTTTTCTTTGGCATTCATTGGGGAAATACTCATCTATGGGTGGTCCAAGGGATATAATAAAAACTCGATTAACAAACTCAAATTGGTTGCAAACAATTCAAACGCTGTGGTCGAGATTTCTCGTCAATGAGATACCATGTACCTATTTCCATTATATCCAAAAAAACGTCATCCGGAATTGACACTGGCAAAGGCTCCATTTCATTTTTTATTAGGTATCTCTTGCTTTAATCAGAAAATTATAGTTTCCTCTGCCTGTTACATTTGCACAAACTCAATATACTCGTGCCATTTGTACCTTTTGGCAGAGGAAACTATATTTATAACTCTTGGGCCTATACAATTTTAGAGACCATAGCATTTCATTAAATTTCCACAAAGCGCATTTATTCAATAGTAGAATAATCAATTGTATGCTAAAAGGATGTGTTGAGCTTATAAAAAAGGATGTTGAGCCTAACTATAAATTGTGTAAATATTCTACTTGAACGTGTATAATCGGGGAGGGGTAAATAAAAGAGTTGTCGATCAATGAAGCCGGATATATATTACAATCGCGCACCTAATGAGTAATAATTGTTCAATGTATCATAATTAGTTCACGTCCGGGTGACGCGTGAAGATTTGGACGTCCAGGCGGTAGGTCACCGCTCTGCCCGGCGGTGCCCCAACGGCCAAGGGATCCGAATGTTTCCTCTTTCGATTCATCCTCTGCTCCCTCTTGAGCTGCTTCCTCCGTCGGATCTTCTGCTTCCGATGCTCTCATTTGACGTCCAGCAGACTCCGCTGGAACATCTGCAGGGCCAGGCTGCGCAGGCTATCGCTGACCTCCGGTGCGCTGCGCGGGAACTCGCACTCGCGCGAGGGCAGGCCGCAGAGCTGGCGGCGCAGGCGCAGATCCTGGCGAGCACACAACGCCCGGCTGCCCGGACCGCAGACATTGCCCACCAATCGCTGGCGCTCGGCGGCCGCCGCCCGGATGCCCATTTGCACGCAGGCCAGCGGCTCCACGTGCGCCTGGCTGGACAGCATCAGGTCCCGGTAGTCCACCACGGGCGGCACTCCCGGCGCGGTCGGCACCGGTGCCTTCACCTCCTGCCCGGCCTGCTCGCGCTCCCGCTCCTGCAACAGCTGCTGGCGCGCCTCGTTCAGCACCCGCAGCGCATAGTCCGGGCCGGCCATACCGAACGAGATGCCCATGTCGAAGAGGACGCGGTGCGGCTGCCACCGCTGCTTGGCGGAGGTGCCGCGCTGGTCCACGCCCTGCTGGGCGGCCTGGGCGTCGGAGGCCTGCTGCCGGGTCTCGGCGATCAGTCCCTGCCAGTCCACGCCCAGGGCGTCGCCGATGCCTGCAAGCGAGAGAGCAGAGTCAATTACTGGCGGGAATGAGATTATATTTTAACCGGGAAGCTAGCAGAACTAGGGCTACCAATTATGCCCCTAAGTTTGCTAGAATCGCGACAGGGCAGAGTCAAGTTATTTTCGGGAAAAAAGTGATTGTCCCACCCGGATACTAGTAAATTTAGTTCACTAAAGTTAGAGGTTGAACATGTCTAGCAAGAGGTAGTGGAGTCAAGTGATTTCTATAAAACAGTGCTGGGACTCCCTAGTATTTTCCAGAAATAAACGGATCTTTCAACCGAAATATCAGTCAAAACTGGAGGAGTAAACCAATGATATCACATTTGTTTACAAGCTGTTGGCGTAACCCTAAAATCGTATATCGGTGGAGTAATATAACACAGTCAGTATGACTCATACATGACTAGCAAGAACATGGCTAGCAAGAGGTAGTACAGTCAGGTTTTTGGTATAAAAACTGCAGGGTCTCCCTATAATTTTCTAGAAATAAATGGATCTTTCAACAGAAACACCAGTAAAAACTGGAGGAGTAAACCAATGATATTACATTTGTTTACAAGCTGTTGGAGTAACCCTAATACCCTAACATGGCTAGCAAGAGGTAGTACAGTCAGGTAATTGGTATAAAACAGTGCTGGGTCTGCCTAGAAATAAATGGATCTTTCAACCGAAACACCAGTAAAGACTGGAGGAGCAAACCAAAGGTATCACATTTGTTTACAAGCTGTTGGAGTAACCCTAAAATCGAATATCGGTGGAGTAATACCACACAGTCAATATGACCCATACATGGCTAGCAAGAACATGGCTAGCAAAAGGTCAATGGATCTTTCAACCGCAACACCAGTAAAAACTGGAGAAGTAAACCAATATCACATTTGTTTACAAGCTGTTGGCGTAACCCTAATATCGTATATCGGTGGAGTAATACCACACAGTCAATATGACCCAGCCGTGGTAAGTGCGATCCCCTCTTAGAGTGACAATTTTTCGTACCTTTGTGACGCGCATCCTCCTCCAGTTCGCCGTCGGAGATCTCCTCGAAGTCCAGCACCTCGTCCACCTCCTCCACCTTGATGTTGGAGCCGCCGTTGTTGAGTTCGCCCTTCGCCTCGCTCTTTAGCTCCTCCGCGGCGCCGTCCCTCTCCGGCGAGCCCTCCAAAGTCAGCTCGCTCTTGGGCCGCACCTTGTCCGTTTTGTTCAGTATGTCATCGTCGCTATCACTGATCTCGCTCAGCTCGCCCTCGCCGGTGCTCGGACGCGGCTCAATTTTGACCGGATCGTTGCCACAGCCCTGGCTCAGGGCGGGCGAGTCCAGGGCCCCGAGTTCGGGTGTTCCCGCCGAGTCCTCGGAGGCTTCCTCCTGCTTGATGCTGGCCGCATTCAGTTTGCTCACCTGCAAGAAGGGCTGCCATTAAACAATGCTGCAACTATCCACAAAAAAAAGCTATAAATACCTGCGCTAGAATACCCGGATTTGTGGTGGCATTGGCGGCGCTCTGGGCCGCCGCTTTGGCAGCTGCCACCGCCGTGGTTGCCGCTGCCACGGCACTCGCCTGGGCGGCCGCATTCGGCTTCCCAGCCGCTGTAGAGAGGGTGCCGCCCAGCAGGGGGGTCTGCGTGGGCGAGGCCAGCGGCGGATGCGGGTGCTTCTTGAGGAAGCCGGGACCTCCGGGGCAGCCGCCACCGTCGCGGGCAGTGCCGCCTGCATCCCGAGCGCTGCCGTAGGGCAGGCGCTTGTGCTGGAAGCCCCGCGAGTAGCCGCCGGGCGGCTGCACGGGCAGCGTCATCAGCGGCGGAGGGTGCGACCTGTAGCCGGGCCGCTCGCCCCCGTGGTCTGCGCCATGGCCGCCGTGACCGCCTCCACCGCCGCGCCGGAATCCACGACCTCCTCCCCGCTCGCCGCGCGAGTGCACGTGATGGTGCGGCGAGGCGGGATGTGTGTGGGGCCCGGGTCCGCCCACCTCGTCGCTGTCCCGCCAATCGCCGCCGGACACTGAGGCGGACTGCTGCTGCTGTTGCTGCTGCTGCCAGGAGCGCGGCTTCTCGCGCTGGTCGTGCTCCAGCCAGGCGGGCTCGTTCTTGATGCCCAGCGAGCCGGGCTCCGGGCGATCGTCGCGATCGCGTTCGCGCTCGCGCTCCCGTTCGCGTTCCCGCTCGCGCTCCCGTTCCCGCTCACGTTCGCGTTCACGTTCACGCTCGCGTTCCCGCTCCCGCTCCCGCTCGTCCGCATCCCAGTCCGGCTCGGAGGCCGAGTGATGCGCCTGCTGCTGCTGCAGGGAGAGTCCCACGCCGCCCGGCTTGCCGCGCTTGGGGCCGCCGACGAAGCCGCCGGGTCCGCGGCTGGGCGTGCCGTTGGTGCCGCCGGGCACTCCGCCCGCCTCCTCGTCCCAGTCGCGCTCCCACTCCGGCCGGTAGTCGCCGCGTGGGCCCAGGTTGCGCTCCCGCTCTCGTTCGCGCTCGGCCCTCTCGCGCTCCCGCTCCCGCTCGCGGATCAGGCGCTCCCGCTCGTCCGGGTAGAGGCCGTCCTCGGGGTCCAGGTCGCGGTAGTCGCGCCCCTGCAGCTCCCGTTCCCGCAGCTCGCGGGCCTCCAGCCAGGCCTCCCGCTCCCGGGAGGAGTACCTGGCGTCCAGGTAGGCGCGCTTGTAGGCCCTGCAAAGGTAAGGCAATTTAAATTGATTGCATACGGGAAGATGTCATGAGATCCCTAGGCGGCTCTATACTAGACGGTCTAGTCACATACCAGAAGATGTCAAGTTAGTCGGGAGATCTTGGAGCTCTCTATGTGGATACAAGATAGTAGTCTTTAAAATATCTACAGATACTAAGAGGTTCTCAAGCAACAATATGAGGTACATATACGAGTATGTTGTAAAATGCAATTGGACTATGGATCCATATCAATATGACAATTCTCTGGGATTCTTGGTTGGTGATACAAATCGTCTGGGGTTTATCTCGTTACAAAGTCATTGGGGCAGCACAGCAAGATGTGGATTCTTTAGAATCTCTTCTGGAGTTCAATCTATTCTTGAGTTTGTATCAATAAAACAGGGTAAATCTTGCAAAAACCAAGTTGACCCAGTCCTATATCCAATTTCTTACAGATTCTTGATTTATTATACGATGTATTACAAGTGACGCATCGCTTGTGGAAAGCTTGCCAAATACTCCTGCTCCAAAGAAATCTAAGTTAAATACATTGCAAGTTATTAGGGAAACAATACAATAGATCCCTCGGTGGATCTGTACGATAACATATTGTACACCAGTCGTTCTCTACCAACAAAATGGGTTGCATCTTTTAAAGTCAAATGGGGATCTCTAATATCGATTGGAAGTCTCCTCATTACGACTGCTATTATGCCAGCGCCAGTGGGAATTCCCCATAATTCTATTGCTCTACTTCCTAGAACCCTTCTCCCATTCATTGGATGGTTTTGGATTGCTCGCTGCGTTGCTCTGAGCGGAAGTGCATTGCCACTCGTAACGCAAATGAATTAACAACATCGAGAGCAACGCGTCGCGATAAAATATTTCATTATATTAGGCGACAATACAGCATCGAAAAAAACGCTTAAATTATAAAGGTGTAAGGTGATAGTGCTCTTAGTCGTGACCTTGTGTTTTGATGGCATAACCCGTTCAAGGAGTAGCGTGAATGCCTGGAAGATAGGAAGTGATTCCGGAAACCAGTTACCGATAAACAGATCTTAGGGTGCTTGTGAACACCCTAATCCATGGCAGTTCCATGGCAATCCAAACCTACTATCGCCAATTACGCAAAAGATTGTGAAATCATGTCAAATGGCTGCTCCCCGGCATCGCTTGTAACTGGATCCTTCATTACGACAGGGGGCCGTGCTACATCGCCCTAGGCGTGGCTCAGTAGTTGGCTAGGTTATTAACCCGCTACGTCACTCTACGACTACTTGCTCCCCAGACAAAAAATCAGTAGTCAAAGGAGACCATGGATATCCGAGCAACCCTAATGAAGGTACTTCCCAGTCGAAGGGCTCCAGAAATGCTAGCAAGCATGGGAAACTTCCTGGAAACGTTGTATGTATAGCTGCTTAACTACTTTGAACGGGATGACAATATTCCAGCATATGGGTTATATGAAATCAGCTGCATTACTTAATGATCACACCTCGTATTTAAAATACAGAGTGACTAGCTGCTTAACTACTTTGAACGGAATGACAATATTCCAGCATATGGGTTATATGAAATCAGCTGCATTACTTAATGGTCACACCTCGTATTTAAAATACAGAGTGACTAAGTCTACAGAGCAATGAGAAAAGAAAATTCTATGTGATTGCTAAATTTGAAACTGCTCGAAGGCACTTGATATACTTGATACAATAGATATATTTTCCGAGTTTTTGAAAGGGGTTTACTAAAGCAACCACATTGTATAATTGATTGTATTTGAGATTTCCTTCAGATCCCCGATTTGGGGTCTAAAATTTAGATCAAGAATGGAGCTTGAAACTTTACGTGCTAGGCAGTATTTTTTTATTTTAAAAAGTTTTGCGAAATCCCTTTCGAAATTTGAAATATTTCAAGAATGTAGTTGGGACTACGATACAGGTTATGATCCCAAGTAGAAGGGGATTACATTGGATATTCCACTCAGATCAATTATAAGCATTCTACAACTTTTAGCCCTACAAATTTCAATGGATTACATGGATATTGTCCCCTTCCAACGATAAGGGATATATTTTAGATATTATTTTTGGGAATGGAGCTTGAAATTCAAAGAGTTTTAAAAGTTATACAATACCGGCAGGGTATTAATTGATTTTTGGGTAGTATTATTTGATTTCTAGTCTGATTTCCGAGTAGAGTGAGATCACATTGGATATTTTTCTGTAGATCAACAACCTGGATTCTAAATCTTCAATATTCTTGAAGAATTAAAAATTGTGGCTTTATAATTCAACTCTTGAGCATTGATTTCGACAATGTTTCCAGGATGAGAAGGATTACCTTGGAGAAACCCCTAAGATCATCGACTGGAAATGCAATCTTTCGAATTTAGCAAAAAGAAACGCCATCAAATTTAAGTTCAAATCTCGTACTCACCTCTCGCGCTCCTCCTCGGAGTAGAGGTCCCTGGGATCCCGCAAGCGTGGCGCGTAATGATCCGCCAGAGGACTCAGCTCCCGGCGGCGATAGCGCCGCATGTCGTCGAGCAGGCCGTGCCCGTGGCGCTCCTCCAGATACTCCTGCTCCCGCTCGTAGGGATCCAGCTCGCGCTTGTCCCGCCGTCCGCCGCGCTCTCGTTCGCGTTCCCGCTCCCTCTCCACGGCGTCCAGGGAGCGTTCGCGGCTGCCGTAGGCGGGTCCCAGGTCGAGGTCGCGCCCGGGTCCGCCCCGCTTGCCGCCCTGCTCCTCCTCCTGCTCCTGGCGTCGCAGCTTCTCCCGCGCCAATCGCTCTCGCTCCCGCTGCCTCTCCTGGCAGCGCGCCAACGCCTCCGCCCGCTCCTTGTCCCGGGCCGCCTCGCGCTCGGCCCGCTCCCGCTCCCTGTCGCGGTCGCGTCGGTCGCGCTCCCGCAGGCTCAGGTCGTGCCTCTCCCGCGCCTCCCGCTCGCGCTCCCTCTCCCGTTCCCGCTCCCGCTCGCGCTCCCTCTCCCGCTCCCGCTCCAGGGAGGGCGTCCGTCCGCGCGCCCGCGTCTGTATGATGATCTTCTCGCGCGTCATCAGCGGGTGGTGCATGCGCGAGGAGGAGCTGCTGCCGCCCGGGCTCTTCTGCCGCTTGCCACCCAACCCGATGTCCTGGTGGATGCGTATCTTGGTGGTGGTGGTGGTGCTGCCGCTGGGCGGGCTCCGGCTGCTGCCCAGCCTGTGGTGGTCGCGCTCCCGCTCCCGCTCCCTGTCCCGCTGCACGGCCCGCAGCTTCTCCCGCTCCCGCTGCTCCTTGCTGGCCGCCCGCAGGCGCTTCCTCTCCGCCAGCTTCTTCAGCTTCGCCCGCGTGGTCGGCGACAGGGAGCGATGGACATGGCCGCTCAACGCGGCCGCTGCTCGCTTCTTGAGGCGCGCCTCCTTCAGCTTGCGCTTGATGTGGTTCCGCTTGGCCACCAGCTTCTTCTGGACGTGGTCGCGCTTCTCCCGCTTCCTGCGCGCGTGCTCGTCGCCCGAGGAGCTTCCCCCCCGCCGGGAGCTCTTCTTCTTCCTGTGGTGCCGCTCACCGCCGGACCGCGAGTGGTGTCCGTGGTGGAGGCTCATCCCGGAGCCGCTGCCCCCGAGCCCGGAGCCGCCGATACCGATTCCGATGCCGATACCGCCGCCGCCGGGGCCGCCGCCGCCCAGGCCGTTGTTGCTGCCGTTGTCCAGGCCCAGGCCCATGCCCATGCCCAGGCTCATGCCCAGGCCGAGGCCCTGGCCGACGGCGCTGCCCGGGCCCTGTTCGCTGTCCGTGGAGCTGTAGGAGCTGCTGCCCGTCTCCGATTCGGAGGTCGATTCCGAGCTGCTCGAGTGGCGGGCCGCCTTTTTGTAGCGCCGCAGCTGCTCCTTGGCCTTCTTTTCCATGGTGTCGCCTTGCCGGTTGGGTTGGTGGTGAGGGGTGCCCGTGCGTGCGGGCCAATTTGCGCGGGTCTCTCGTTCTCTTTTCAATCAACTATTTACGCCTTTTTGCGATTCTATCACGTATATGTCAGTGTTTACCCATCGACTGCTGATGCAGGCATTGCCAATCGATTGACCGATGAATCGATAACAGCGCGCTCTCTGCTCGCCAGCGAGTTTGTTTGTAAACATTTCGGGGAAACAACAGTCAGGTCAGGAATCTGTATAAGCCTTTATATACACAATAACGCTTGGCTGGCCTCGGGAATCAGTTAACTGGTAGGAGTGGCTTGATCGCCACTGAGCAGTGCTGTACCACTGGAATTTCTATCGGGCAGATGCCATCTCTAGGCATTTACCTGTTGGCGCGCTATTTGAAACAAGACGACTGGTTGTAAGCCCACCAACACACTATCGTTGATATAACCCCTTAAAATCTGCATTTTTGCTAATGCTTTAATTACTAATCGTACAATTAGTAGTATTGGTTAATCCCTATTATGCTGTGTTGTACTTTGGGCGGTGCTATCGTGCAAATGCCATCGCTAAGGACTTTTACAATTTGGCGCACTTTTTGAAAAAAAGAAAAATGGTGTCTTTTTTAGACTACGTCCCAATAATAGACTTTTTTTAAAGATTGCTTTTGAAATTTTTAACTTTTTAATTAATATTTGTATACCCCTGTTCTATTTATCAGCTCGCGTTTCAGATCCATTCTCCGTAAAACTGTCCCTACACAAATATTCATCTACATAGTAAAAGACAGACCACAAGCAAATCAGTTCGGAATACATATAGTACATCCTAAGACATGACTTTGGCAATCTCCTGTTTTGAGTTAGGTTTCTTTCAAGTTGGGTGCAGCGCTCTGTTTGAAGTTCGTTGTGTGCGAGTGTATTTGTGTATACGTTTCTCTCCCCCTGACGTAATATCGAGTGTTCATTTTTAAACGTGTTCAATGTCTTTGCTAACTGATGTGTGCCACTATTTTTTGCCATGGAAAAGCGCGTCGGTCTGCATCTGCGGCTTGGCCTTTTTCTTCATACCGACACAAAGCTGCTTCAGGGCAATGATCGCCCGGGCGGGGTTCAGGTGTTTTGGGCAGGTTTTGGTGCAGTTCAAGATGGTGTGGCACCTGTACAGCTTCCAGGGGTCCTTCAAGAAGCTCAGCCGCTGCTCCGTGGCCTCGTCTCTGTGCGGGAGAAAAACAATGGATATAATCGCGAGGCATCAAATATTTCCCATTGTAAAAACTATTTCATCCCATTTCAACCACCTAGATTATATATCAGATAATAACTATGAAGGACTGATAGTAATTGTTTGCAGAAAACTAATTTTAGGCAGAAAAATATGTCGAATAAAAGCAACTTGAAATAAAACCTATTTTGTACCTAAATATCAATCGATTTCCACAATCAATTGAATCGAAATCCTACCATCTTACTAATTTAGACGGACTTAAATACACAAAAACTAATAAATACAGTCTTATTAATATAGGATCATCAAAGCAAAGCCAAATGTATAAAAATAGATCCAAATGTACCTAAAAATAGCAAGGAATCGAAATAAGAAGGAATCGAAGAACGAGTACTACCTCATTTAACAATTACTCCAGAATCTTCCTACTAAAAAGGCTATTGGATATACTTAGGATCAATATAGCACAGTTGGGAGAGTAACAACCCTAGTTGGGAGAGTATTGCAAGCAGATCAGCGCATTGACAGGTTTCCCAGGGTTTCCCTCCATTGGCACTCACCTGGAATCAATTACCCAGCGGTAGGCCTGCATGAGGACGGCGGGGCCGAGATACTTGTCGCTGTTCCACCAGTACGACGGGCACGAGGTCTGGCAGCAGGCACACAGGATGCATTCGTACAAACCATCAAGGACACTGCGATCCTCCACCGATTGCAGGTACTGGGCGGTGCCCGCCTCCCCGTGCATGTTCTTGCGCTGCAGCCAGGGCTGGATGGTGCTATATTGGTTATAGAAGTGGGTCAGGTCCGGCACCAAGTCCCGGATCACATACAAATGCGGCAGCGGGTAAATGCGGCAGCACCTGGACTCGTTCTGATCGATGGCGCACGTGCAGGCGAGGGTGTTGGTGCCATTGATGTTCATGGCACAGGATCCGCAAATGCCCTCGCGACACGACCGCCGGAATGTGAGCGTTGGGTCCAATTCGGTCTTGATCTTGATCAGGGCATCCAGCACCATGGCACCGGTCTTCTCGAGGTCCAGTTGGAAGGTCTGCGTCTGGGGCTGATCCCCTGGCTTCCACCGGTAGATCTCAAAGCTCTTCATTCGCGGCGGTCTTGACTTTGCGGGCGGTGCCTTTGCTTCTGCACCAGATGGCTTTCCTCCTGCTGCGGGGGGGGATCCTCCTGCGTCTCCGGCTGTGGATTGGATCAAATGGGGGTATTAAATCTCCACCACGATGGCAAGATTATAGGAGGGCAATCTCTACAATTCCATCAAAAACGAAAACGTAATCGTAGGAAGCCCCAAAAAAGTATACTCCCAACCAAATGGACAATAATTTACCCTTTCCGGCTGCTCCCCGGGTGATTGTTCTTCCTGGCCTAAATTTTCTTTTTCCTCTTCCTGATTCCGTTGCTCCTGCTGCTCCTGCTGATCCTGCTGATCCTGGTCGTCCTTCTTCTTGTGCCTGGGCTCGGGATACGTGGGATAGGGGTAACCCGGATACGGCGGATACGTCGGATACTGGTTCGGCATCGGCGACTGCGACGGCGTCGGATAGCGTTGATGAGGCGGACACAAACGTCTTAGTACGGGCAAAGGGTTCGGGCACATCCCACGGCAGGTCTTTGAAGTTCACGCACCGAATATGAGCAATAGGATTCAAGTGCAGATGCCACGCGGATCGGAGCAGTTGCAGCCTCGGCTGCCGTCGAAATAAATTCATCGGTCACGCGCGAGTATTTTACTTGTTCCTTTGAATTTGTCTGAGAATGGAAATTTTGCAACCGAACTTTAGACAAAACTAGTCGTTTTTTTTTATTATATTTTGTGAAAATTGTTCTACCGGGCGAGACTTGTAAATGTGTATTTGTTGTGTCGAACGAAGTATCAAAACTGAGGGATTCGGGCACTGGAATTGTCAGGTCCATTGAAATGCTCAGGCATCGGTTGCTTTGCGGCTTAAAAATTCAACTTCACAAATTCTATGCCATATGCTTTAAGGCACAAATGGAATATTTAGTTTGTGCAAATGTATATAAAGTATATATTTTCTTAATCAGCATCAACAGCCGAGTCGATATAGCCATGTCCGTCTGTATGTTCATACTATGAACACGTCGTTCTCGGAGATGTTAAAAGTTAGAGCTGTAATTCTTTTTGCTTTTGGTGCGTTATAAATGCAGGTAGGTCGAGTTTATTTAAATTTTTTGCCACGCCCCTTTCCGCCTTCGCATCCTTTGCAAAAGATGTATCTGCTAAATGTTAAGATCTATAAACATCATTTTGAATCCGCTGAGTTCCTCGATCGTTAGGCATATGCATGCAAAATTACATCTAGATCGGACAATATATATAGAATATATGGCTAATTAAAGTTTTTCCCACCCCATTAACTACGACAGCGGTGGGCGCTCCATAGCTCATTTGGCTCCCAAGGCTCCCCAGCTCTGAATCACTCGAACAAAAGGGAATCGATGGTGAAAAGGGAATGTGTGGAATTACACAAACAAAATATGTATAACCAAAAAATCGGACGGAGACCCTCTTTTTTCTTTTTTGGTCGGCTCTCAAGTTTAAAATCTGTTCTCACCGCTACACTAAAAGTTTGTCAAATAAAAGCTCTTAAGTTCCAGCTTATTATTATCCTTTTAAAAACGAATGCTAGGGCACCTTTTCTGCACTATATTTATATTTTGTTAATTTCAATCCATACAAAAGGAAACAATTAGGCATACACAACTATTGCACCTACTATATATATGTGCCTATAAAGATCCCTCTCGAATAGCTGCCAAATTGATCAATCAAAAGGATCATTCCGCCAGAAAATCCAAACAATGCGCCAGCGAAAAAGCAATGTCAATGGGATGGATAGGCTCTTCAGATTGGTATGAATTGCAGTTGGATACGTGGATCAATCTGATTCCGTTTTCGATGCCCAGAGCACCAGAAACTGCCTTGAATCCCGGGAATTTTCCAACGGCTCCCCGTTCCCCCGGCCATCACTTTCCGCCCATGGCATCAATGTTGCCAGCTATTTCTGCACTTTTCGTTGCAATTAAGTGGGAAAATGCAGCATCTATGTCCGAAGTTAATGCTCGTGTCTGCACCGCCACACCAAACAAACAGCGCGATCGCATTAAATGAGCAACTTCCTGCACTCTAAGAAATTGGGGCATCAATTGGGCAGATCAATTTAAACATTCGGTTACAATGTTGACGATGTAAATTCAAGGTATATATAACTCCTACAGAGATTTTGCGTATACAATTTAACATGAAAATGTAAATTTGCGATACATTACATACAATGAAAGCTTTAAGGATACATATAAAGGTTATATATAATATAACAATTACCCATCTTAATTGTATTACTATAAGCTTAATATTAAGACAATTTGTTTACATAATATAACATTTGTTATATAATATAACAATTACACAACTTTATTGTATTACTATATACTTAATATAAGGACAATTTGTTTACATTTTAGTTTTTTTTTTTGTAGTTTCAAGCTCCCAAAAAAACGTATTTCTAATTAATTTTGGATGCAACAAAATGCTTGAGAAAATATTGGAAGAATTACAAGAGTATATGGATTGACCATGAAAAAGATTGTTCTTCAATAAGAAGATTATTATTATTGCTTTTAAGCAATTTTAATTCAATTTAACCCTTTGCAGTGCACTCAAAGAAACCTTTGGTAAATTGGCCCTGTTGAAGGAGTTTTGACTTTTTCAGGGGCTCAGCCGAGGGGGGAATGTGAATGAAACCAACTGTGAAAACGGTTGCAACGTCTCGAAAAAAGGGAGTCTAAAAATACGGCCACCGCAAATCTTGCACCGAACCGAGCGATGGAAAATGAAATGGAAACGTTCCGGCATGAAAATGGGAGGATGGGTGGGGGGGAATCGGTATCGAGATCCGGATTGGGATTCGGATCGGGATCGGGATCGGGATGGAATACTTCAATGTTGTTTTCTTTAAAAATAACAAGCCCCTCTGAACTTGTCAGCGGCCGTCGCAAAAACGGGGAAATGAAAGCAAGAAAAGCGGGAAATCTTGTCACGTTCTCATTTACACAACTTGCACTTTTGTTGGCATGTTTTCGTTTTCGTTTTCGTTTTTATTTGTATTTTCCTTTCTTGAATACTCTCTCAAATAGAGACCATGATTTTGTAAAATATACAATAAATATATATAAAACTAGCTCTGACCCTGCTAAATAACCTTCAAAGAATCTCTCATAAGTCTGTCAGAGCTTTTTAAATTTAGAAAGTTTCTTTGAATTTCGATAAGCTGGTGCCTGGCTGACAGCTGAAACTCCAATGGAGATTATCCAAAGCCTGTTGATCCGCTGGTTCTTTCCAATTTTCCAATTCTTCGGTAGCTCTTCGGTTTCTTCCAGGGAAGTGGGCCCACGTCTGGGGCACCAGAAGTGTGGCAGATAGGAGGCAATTAAAAGGCAATTCCAGCTATGCGCCTGTTTGCACCTGCCGGCCAGATATCAGCGACAAACGACTGTGTCACCAATGAGCAGACAGACATGATGATTACACTGGCCCACAAAATTGACGGCACAGGCTGAAGAGTTCGTACTAAACATAAACAATGATCTGTTGAAATTTTGAATCAATATATCAGATACTCACAAAGATACTCTTTGTATGCATTTTCTGAAAACATCTTTTTTAATTGACAAAATATTATTCGAGCGATCTAGTTTAAATTTGGATACTCTTTGGAAACTGCATCGTATAAGCATGTAGAAACGATTTTAGTCTCGACCATAGGTAATCGGTTCTTGGGGTCCAACTGATTTTTAAAGCATGGAAAAATTTGGACAATTTGAAAAATTTCAATGCAAATTTTGTAGGCGCAACACAGATTTGCCATTTTTGTAAGCGTCGATCGGTGTAACTGAATGATCTTAGCAACACGAATAGATTTGTATACTACCAGTATCATATCTAAATTCTGTATATTTAAAATGAATATTGTACCCGCTACAGAAATTGCTTAATTGGTATAGATAGACATCGGCTGTACTAATCAATTATCCAAATTTGGTAGCTCTAGCGTAAGAGTATGTGTAAAAAAGGTTGTGCCCACAACACATTTTCGACAATTTCACGTGCGTGGATCGGCGTAACTGAATGATTTTGGCAACACGAATAGATATATATTCCACGAATATGATATCCGAATATAGTGTTTCTAAAATGAAGATGTACACGCGTGCCCAAATGCTCAATGATCCGCCATAGAATTCCGCAGTTTATGGGCGTGCAGGAGAAGGTAGCCGACTTTAGAAATATATATGTGCTTCATTTTTTTTTCCAAAATCAGAACATGCAATATTTTTTGTCAATCTATTATAATCTCCAAGATCTAGGCGTTCAGCTATGACGTAATTAAATTTAACGCGTTTTAAATTTACTCAAAAAAAAATATTCAAAAAAACTGCTCAATGATCCGTCGGTAGGTACCTATCGATTAGCTGATTGTTCGATCACACGTCAGTACATGATAGTGAAACAAGTTGGCAGCTCTTTTCCCCATCCCTAATCAACTCGTCCTTCACAAGTCAGTTCAGTCAGTTCCATTTTTGGTTTCATGGTTGTCGGAACTCCTCCTCTGTTTACTGTTTTTTTTCTTGAATTTAGTTTTTATTTATTTATTAATATTTTTTTTTTTTAATAATTTAGATGGTATATTTGAAAGTATTTTAATTGAAATAATCGATTTTTTGTCGGAACTCCTCTCCTCTGTTTACTGCTTTTCTCTTGAATTTAGTTTTAATAAATTAATAATAATAATTTAGATGGTATTTTGAAAGTATTTTAATTGAAACAATGGATTTTTTTTTTTCGGAGCTCCTCTCCTCTGTTTACTGCTTTTCTCTTTAATTTATTTGTTTTTAATAATTTAGATGGTACTATAATTCAAAAATATAATTTTTGTTCATACTCGAAATATTTTATCACTTTATCACTCCTTTTTTTTTTTTTTTAATAAAATTATTTAAATCCTGTGAAAGTTTTTGTGTTAATACTTTTATGACGGGCGTCTCAGTTCTACGTTTCTATTGTGGTCAATTAGAACTTAGTAGATGGGTGCGAGACTTCTTCATTCCAGTTTATTTTCAACTTTAATATTTTTATGACTTGGCGTCTATGTCTACATCCATTGTGAGGTCAATCAGAACTTAGTAGATGGGCGCGAGACTTCATCATCCCACTCAGAGTTCTCTTGCCCTTAATTTTCTACTTTTATACCTATGGCTTGGCGTCTATATCTACGTATATTGCGGTTTTGATCAATCAGGACATAGTAGATGGCTGCAAGACTTCATAATCCCAATTATAATTTGATCGAGTATGGCATACAGGCCTGCTGGTCAAAATCAAAGAAGTACCGCCTGCCCTATACTTTGGACCACTGCGATCTTACCTCGAAGGAAGGCAGTTCCACAGGGAAGTGTACTGGGGTGATTGCCCTCTAATGATGCTTGCTACGTTCGTCTGCGATGACGTCTGCGTGAGGTTGATACAACAGTACGCCAGTACGTTCGCAAAATGGGCGAGACGCTGGAATGTCGACATAAACAGCAGCAAGACGGTCAAACTATCGATTAAGGGGGATCCAGTGTTACGGACCAACTCAGCAAAATACCTTGGCTTAGTCCTGGACCGCAGGCTTACATTTAACAAGCACATCATAAAAATTGGTCTAAAAATTCGCATATGGGCTGCAGCGACCAAACACTTCTGGATACTTAGCTCCAGAAGCAAATTGTCACTGTACAATCAAAGAATTGCGTCAATCTGGAGGTATGTCAGCTAAATTAAAAGAGTTCAGGTGGGTCAAAATCGGATGTTAAGATTAGTCACAGGATGTGAGTGGTAATACCAACTCCACAAGGACCTGGAGCTGGCCTTGGCCTTTAAGGAAATTAATAGACACTCCAGTCGGTACAATAGACTGGACCGCCAACAAAACCGACTGGCCTAATCAGAGTTCCCTGGGACCTGATCACCCGATCTCCGAGGACTACACTAGACACAAAGAAATATCTTTAAAACGGAGATACCTGGAAGATCTCTCCCGCGTGGCTTTGCAGATAGGGATGACAAAAGCGTTTCCTTTATTTTGATACTATTGTAATCAAGATAGAGATTTCTCGACAACGAGATACCTTATATCTATTTTCATAATCATTTATTTATACCGGTTAATTTTGTTGACCCAAAAATCGGTTAATATGACCTCATCTCTTCGCCTCTGAAATATTTATTCTCCGATCTTTATAAATGACATATTTTGCGTATATATTTAACGCATTTAAAGCTAAAATGTGCTTGAAAAAGTAGGCCGAAACAGGTATAGCACAGTGTAGACTTCTATAGTATTCATAGATATTCAAGTCGGAAGCGGAAGAGGTCCCATTTTCTCCCTAAGAAATAGGATCGTATCAATCACCACAGCTACAATAGCAGAGATGCCCCGCAGCCCAGGATGTGTCGTGGCCATGACGGGCCGTAACTGTGTGGCCATTGCCAGTGACCACATGTTCGGGGATGACGAGTCGGTGCTCAGCGTGAACTGCCCGAAGGTGTTCCGCATCTCCCCGCTTATGTACATGGGCATAGTCGGACTGCATTCAGACGCCCAGATGGTGCACGATCGCTTGATGTTCCGCAAGAGGCTGTACGAGGGAAATGTGAGACGCCCGGTGAGCCCCACGACCTTCGCGGGCATAACGTCCAACCTGCTGTACGAGCACCGCTTCGGTCCCTACCTCGCTGAGCCGGTGTTGGCCGCTCTGGATCCCAGGACACTGCAGCCCTACATCTGCAGCATGGATGTGATTGGGGCTCGCAACGTGACCAATGACTTTGTGGTGGCCGGCAGCTGCACGAGCCAGCTTTTCGGCATGTGCGAGACTCTTTGGCGCCCTAACCTGGACCCCCCCATGCTGTTCGAGGTCATCTCCCAGTCCCTGATGAGCTCCTTCGGCCGTGACATTATGAGTGGCTGCGGCGCCACCGTTTTCGTGATCGAGAAGGACAAGGTCCGAGAGCGCGTCCTCCAGACTCGCATGGACTAAAAGTGTTTGGGCGGTTGGGCGTTGGCCTATTTTACACATTTACACCACCTGGGTTCAAAAAACAAAAACTAGCTGTTTTATCCACAAAACTTTATTCCCATGAAAGGGCTTCATGAATATCAGTTTGCCATAACATTTCCATAACATTGCTAACATATGTAGTACAAAAATTTTACCTAAAAATTTTTGGTTAATTTACTAAGGCTTCGAGGCCTATGTATATGTTATTTTTAAATGATCTAATGTTACAAATACAAATACATATATGTATACTTGCTTGTGGAAAAATCTAAAATACATTTTTCATTCGCCTAATACTAATAATAGGTAAATACTCGTAATTTGAAAGACTGCAGACTTTGTTATACCATGTACCTTGAGGTAAAAATGGTATATTAAGTTACCGCAAACGTATGTAACAGGGAGAATGAAGCGTTTCCAACCCCATAAAGTATATATATTCTTAATCAACATCAACTGACGAGCCGATATAGCAATGTCCGTCTAGCTGTCCGTTTGTCCGTCTGTATGTTTAAACACGTCGTTCTCCTAAATGGTAATAGTTAGAGACGTTATTCTTTTTACTTAAGGTTCGTTATATGTGTACGCAGATCGAGTTTATTTCAAAAATTTGCCACGCCTTTTACCGCCTTCGAAATGTGTAGCAAACTGTATTTTCGTCCACATATGTGACAATGTGGACGAGATGGTAATAGCTAGAGACTTAATATGCTTAGCAATTATGTTTTTGAGTTTTAGTCACGCCCCTTTCCACCTTTGCAATTTTCAAATATTTTAGATTGGTCTATATCTTTGAAATTATTGGGTCGAGAGATATGCGACCCAATTTTGGGTTAAAATATAAAAAAATGAATTGATAATGAAAAAAGGTACTTGATATCTCGTTGTTGAGAAATCTCGACCACTACGTTTCTAGTTGTTTTGATTGAAATATTATATTAATTAATCCTCTGAAACATATTTGTTGTATGCTTTTTCTTATTATTTGAAATAGGAAATATGTTATTTGTTGCGGGGACAACATCTAAAAATTAATNGACAACATCTAAAAATTTATCATAAACTTCCTATTTAGTAAGAACAAATTCTACTAAAAACACTGGAGATTTGAACCTGCTATTATTTTGTTATACTACACTTATTATTTGTGGCTGAAAAGAATAGAATTTTAAAACATAAGACCTCTTCTCCTGCTGCTGAGTGTAGATAAAAATAAATATATATCACACACGCAGAGAAGAAGCGACTTGGCTGGAAATACTTGAGGCAAATTATGTTGGGCCGTGAGTTGTTCTTGCCGCAGTTGCAAGGTATTCGGGGCTGGTGACAATGTGGAGCACTCGGCACCCCTCCGCTCCACTTGCCACCGGCTCCTGTTGTTTTTTAAGCTGTTAAGCCGCCGCTGACGGCTGACAGGTGGCAGGAATTAAAAACATAACAAAAAAAAGCGAAACGTGCATTTTCCGAACACATTTCGTCACAGACGCGTGCTGGAATTAGCTCGAGCAGTTTCCTCGAAAAGAAGGGGAATCCATCAAAGTTGATAACACAAAATAGCCAAGTTGATTGAAAACCAGAAACAGCTGAAAAACTATTTAGGAAATACGTAAATCATTACAATAGGAAGTTTCCCTATCGAACGAACATATAGTTAGTTAAATATAGAAAACATTTAAGTAGGTTCGGGAGACTACAATACATGCTTATACATATTAATTATTTGCGAATTTCTGTTCCTTTAATATTCAAATACATTTCAATTTAAAGCTGAGAGCTGTAAACTACTAAGCCCGAAAATAGCCGAGAGGTTGATTGCCACGCTGTTGCATGCCACACAGTTACGAATGATATAAAATCACCAGAGATTTATGGGTTTTAAATTTTCATTCATGACGGGGATTTGGCTGATTGCTCCTCGCATTCATGGCCCAAAGGCGGATGCACAAATCAATTGTCGTCGCTTGCCAGCAACTTAGAGACTCCACTAAAATGCAGTAAAAAACTGCAGCCATCATTGTCTTTATCAGTTTTTTAGTGGCTTCTTTTGTGGGCTAGACATTTAGTGTCGTTTATGATGTCTTAGCTTGATTTACAATCATCTAAATGGGATTTGAGTGAATTGAAATGCAATTGTAAATCCTCTTGGAAACATACATATCGTACGTTCTAAATTGAAAAGCTATTTTCTCATATATTATACATATCTTAGAAAAACGTGGTTTATAGAGAGTTAATCCTAATTAGGCAGTTTTTATGATACACTCCCCTTTACAGTTGCCCGATTTTTAATCTGCCTTTTGCCAATTAAATGAAACACCTATCGGGGCATCAATCATTTCTTTTGTGATTCATTAAATCCCCAGCAAGTTGCCCTGAGCAGGTTCTGTGGCAGCAGCTTTTCCGTCATTATTCAAATGAAAATTCTCGCTAGCGCGCTGCCTGCGCATTTCAGGCAAGTGACTCTGGGAACGCGAAAATAGAATATATTTTCAAAGAGCGATTAAAGAGCTTATAGAGCTCAATGGCAACAATGACTCACGGATTTCGGGCAAAACAATTAAGTGAAGTGTTGTGTTGGCAATTCGTACTGCGAATTTCGTAGTAACCCATTTCGGAGGAGCGGTTAATTCCTTCGGTTTGAAGTCAGAAGTTAAATTCCGCATTATTGCAGTTGACTTCGCAAAGCTCTGCCATGTGAATCCCCTTTCATCGTGAACTTGGCCAATAACTTTGTGGCCCCGAGAGCTTTCCGCCCTAACCCACTCTCTGCGCGTGGTGTGGCTCTCTCTCCCGATTTAAGTTCTCCGCTCCGGCTAAAATATGTAAATGAATTACTCGTAAATAGCCAATGTAACTACGAAAATATTTACATATGCGTAAGTGGGTGTCGGCAAGCCATGCAAACGAACGGACGCCAAAACTGACTTTGGGCACCAGAAGAAACGGGTGCAATTCCACAAGTACTTCCCATAATTTATAAAAATCTTAAATAAAACTTAAGTTATAAGCTTACAAGCTAATGCTTACAATGTTTCAAAGTAAACATATCAAGAGTTCTAAAAGGGGCGAGTAAGATCTCAACGAAAAATAGTGAATTTGAAGCAGTTTTGTAGTTTTTCTAGATGGTATTTTGGGGTCTTTAGTGGATAAACATTTGATGGTCAATTTTTCCATTTAGCTTTCCTAATATCATGGATGGAATTTGAGAAAAGGCCTGTTAATATTTGGTAGGTGCTCAGTTTTTGGGTTTCTGTATGACATCATAAAGAATGTTTGGGGTATCAAAAGAACCTTATACATGGCCTATAATATTTGGTTGGATCTCCGAAAATACTTCGAGATTGTAGTTTATATTGAGTATTTAGATGACCTTCAGCCTATTAGGATATATGTATGTTATGTATGTTTTTTTAGTATTTGGTATCCCTCCCGCCTATTATTACTCCCAAAGTGGGTAAAGTTTGGTTAGTTTTGGGCCTTGTCATAGGGTAGTAATTTGGAAATGCAATGTGATATCAAGTTGCAGGTATTTTCTCGGGGTGCAGAGAGCTTGTGCGCCACGTGCAAGAGAACCCGACAAAAGCCCCGGCAGGGCCTCCACTGCGAGAAAGAGTGGGTGGGTGCGGCGCCGAGCTTTTCGGTGGCGGCGGCTCCTACGTCACGCGAGCAGCTTGCCGGGGGCGGGGGCGGGGGTGGGGTGCCGCTTTCGGAGGCAGGCAGGCAGGCAGCGGCGAGCTTTCGGACGCCTAGAAAACAACCCCAAAGCGGCACCGCGAATCAGTCGCAAAAAAAGTGCCCGTCGCCCCAGAACGCAGAACGAAAACAGCAACAGCAGTTCGACAACACACACCAGACCCCCCAAAATATAAGAAAACACAGAAAAAGTAAATAAATTCGAAATAGAAATTACTAATGCTAGAGAGCCGCCACAGAGACAAAGAGCCAGCAGCCGAGCGGTGCTTGCCAAAATAAAAAGTCGAATTAATTGCAAAATATTCAGAAAAGTCACTAAATATCCTGGTTTTTTTTTAAATGTGCGTGCGTGTGATTGTGTGTGAGAGGCAGCCGCTTGTTCATCTACAAATTCCACTACTACTACATCCTGTTTTGCATTTTGATCTCCACAAAGGAACCGCTAAAGAAAAACAAGGACTCGCCGAACCCTCCTCCAGCCCAAAACGGTCCTTCGGAAATCCAGGAATCCTAGCGGTACTATCCCCAAAAACCAAGCAAGGTGACGAAAGCAGGCGTGCGGTAGCAGGAGTGAGTGAGCGCGAGCGTGAAGGAGAAGGAGACGGAGAGAGGGAAAAGGACGAGCAGCAGGATCCACAAAACACAAACAAACACAAACAACAAAGATGTCATGGAGATATGCGGTGAGTGGAGGCGGAAAGGGGCCAAAGGGGTTTTGGGCGGGGGAAGGAGAAGGGACAGAGGGGAATGCTTAAAAAAATAGGGAAGGGGCTAAGCAAAACAGGAAGCATGGGGTATGACCAAGTGTCCTAGACACTGAAAAGAATTGTGTGCAAGAAACAGGTAATGAAAGTTTTTTAATTAAATTTAAATATTTTTTGAGCGGATATTTTGAAGAGTTATACCTCTCTACAAGCAGTATTCAAATGTGATAATGCCTATAAAAAAGTTAACTTACATTTTGCAAACATATAATATCTCATTTTAGGCGTTGCTTTTATTTATATAGCAACAGTTTATTGAATTTTGCTCTTTAGAACAAGTTTTAAATAATTACAGGCTTTATAATTAAGAAACTGCTATCATTTTTGATATAATAGCAAAATTGGAAAATTCGTTAGATATAGAAAAAATCACTTGTTTTTAAAGACTTTTTGGTTGGATCTAAGTCAAATAACGTTGGAATTTTTACATTTTTACTCTCTGATTCTCTAAAAAAACATATTTTTTAAAGTTACTTGGCTCTATTGCTCATTGTTACATAGAAAACTTGAGCAATTCTTAGGATCTCCACAGAAAATATGCTCGCAAGTGTGTGAAAAGCACCAGCATGAGTGTTCTTGGCTATTTTGATCGATCAAAGAGAAGCAACGGCCTTGAGCATGATTTTTGTCAGTGTAATGAGATGAACTTGGGCGGCTGTTTGAGGGGCGTAGGCCACCGCGAGGGGGGGGTTGTTTTGTCAAGTGCCGCGTGGCAGACTTTTCGACGCCAGCTCGGGCATCTGTCAAAAGCAGCTGATGGCGAATATGAGATGGTGACCTTGACTCGTGTCTCCACATCCCGGCCCACTCGCACTCTTTTCTCCATTTGTCCGCCCAACTCCTGCCGCTTTACTGACCCAATTTTCCCACCCCTTCACCTATAAACAACACACACACAAAAAGTGCCATAAAATCTGGCCAAAGAAAATAGAATTTGGTCTATTTTCTGTCCGGGGAACAGAGGCCTTGGCACATGTGCACTAACCAACCAACCAACCAACCATCCAACCACCCTCTTGGCCCTCTTTTGAAGGCCTCTAAATGCAAATGCAAAGTTCAAGTGCCTTTCCAAGGCGTGGCCCCCACACCAGGCACACAGTTCAGGGCACACGGAAAACCACATGGAACCTGGAACTGGATGGAGCCCCACACAACATGTGGCTCGTTAAATAACCATCTTTGTCTGTGGCATTTATCGGGGGCGATTATCCTGGCATTAACTCAGTTTTGGCGCCTAATTTTTTGGGTCACCTCCGGAAGGATGTGGCTTTTTGTCTTTTTTTTGGGGGCCGTATTTGGGCTACGTCCTTGGGGCCTGCTCGCACGAAGGATATAAATATCTGCTGCAAGCCCGAAGGCTGCGACCATTGTTGGTCCTAACATATTTTCCTGTTAAGGTTAACAAACATTACAAGCGATTTAAAGGGGTTTTATTGCGGCAAATTACCCGAAACTAGGCGGGGCGATTGCCATAGAAATAACTGTATAATAGGCATAGCCAAATGAGCAAGGAGCCAAATGAGCTATGGAGTGCCCACCGATGTTCTAGAGCTTAACTCTATTATTTGCCATTTGAATTCTTTCCCCTTCACAACCTGCTCTGACATTGACCCAATAAAGGGGAAAATTACTCGAGACTAGGTGAGGCGATTGCCATAGAAATAACAGTTTAATAGGCATAAAATCAAGGAGCCAAAAGTGCCATGGAGTGCCCACCGATGCTCTAGAGCTTAACTCTATTATTTGGCAATGTTTTTGGTTTCGAATTTGAATTCTTTCCCCTTCAAAACCTGCTCTGACATTGACCCAATAAAGGGGAAACTAATACAGATAATTGGTAGTACTGTTTAGAATTTCCTGGTTTTAGTGGGGCTTGGATTACTCATGACATTACTCATCGATGGCAATTGACTTGGGTATCAAACAAAGCCCAGAAGCATCACAAACTCGAAATGAATTCAGAGCCAGTGAAGCGAGTCAAGTTGTCGTCTCCTTCCTCTTTTTTTTGTTGTGTTGGCTCAAATTAATTGCCCGGCTTCCGTGTAATGGCCATTTTACAATGGTGCCAGGGCATACAGTATATCGGGTATATATCGCAGCAAGTATAAGCCAGAAAGCTTAGCTAAAATGTCAATGTCATCAGCGTTTTCCGCTGCTATTGCCACTGAATTTCTGCTGGCTCAGTGTCAAGCCCATCGAGAGCGCTAATTGAACAATCGATAGAGCACTGTGGGCCCACATCCACTGTATATATTTATATGCACATATATATTGTATAATGTAGGTAAATACTATATATAGCCTTTGGCTTCGAGCCGATTGTGGGCGTGCCGCATCGCAGCTGTTGCGCCTGATTGAGCAGAAAGCGAAAGGCAAACGCTTCCAGTGATGCACTGAGAACAAAGCCCTTTAAATGGCCTCAAAGGTTGTTGGGTCATTTCCTGGGTACTCCCAAAAAACACGATATCTAAGGGGCGATTTTGAGGCAGCAACTCGCTTGTTTAGTCTTCTAATTTTACTTTTAAAATATACCCAAAAAACACTTTTCCAAAAGTTTGCAGTACTCAGATAAATTTAGGAATACTTGTAGATGTATTTAGTACAGCATTAGGCTTTCTTGGTATTTATTTAGCTAGAGTTTCTCGCAGTGCATAGCCGAAGCCAGAGGCGGTTACTTGAAAGCGTTTCCCGATTTGGATCGAGTGGGAAACCAACCCAATTTGTTCTCAAGCTCAAGGTCGCTCATGGGCGATCTGTTGTTGGCCTCGAAAGCGCTTACAATGATCGTGGAAATGGGCGGGAAAATCTAAAAAAAAATAGCTGGAAGTCCAGTGAGTAGATGGGTAAATAAACCTGAATATAGTAACCTATTGCATCAAATTGGCTACTTCCTGGTTCATAGGAATGCATCTTCCGAACACATGAATATGTCAAGCGGTCTTTAAAAATACACAAAGTTTCAGGAAAAAAGGCAGCCAACAGAAATTAGTAACAAAATAGACCGCTAAATCTTTTGCATTTAATATTCCTTAAATAAAGGAAAGTACAGCACTTTACTCAACAAAAATATTATACGTAAAGTAATACATTAGGTATAAACTATAAAATTAAATTAAGTTGGATGCTGCACCGTAAAATAAGATTATACTAAAATAGAAATTTAAAAGACTGAGAACTTGTCATTTGTTTAAAAACAAAGCTAAGATGAGTGTGTTATTTACTCATATTAAATATGTATGGTAATAAACTAGTTAAATTGGGCTTAAAAACAAGATCCAACTTAAATAGCCATTAAATAGATTGAGATCTTCTAATTCGTTTTGAAACAGAACTAAAATAAATAGAAAGTGTTAATTACTTATGGCAAACACAAATTTGCATTGTAATAAACTTTCTAACTACTAAAAACTACCTTAGTTCGATGCTGCACAATCGTAAATAAATTATAAGCAAGATCCCAATTAAATGGAAATTTAAAAGTCTGAGAACTTGTCATTTGTTTAAAAACAAACCTAAGATGAGTAGGAAAGTGTTAATTACTCATAAAACAATTTGTATGGTAATAAATTCAATATAAAAACTAGTCAAAATGGGCTTAAAAACAAGATCCAACTTAAATAGCCATTAAATAGATTGAGATCTTCTAATTCGTTTTGAAACAGAACTAAAATAAATAGAAAGTGTTAATTACTTATGGCAAACACAAATTTGCATTGTAATAAACTTTCTAACTACTAAAAACTACCTTAGTTCGATGCTGCACAATCGTAAATAAATTATAAGCAAGATCCCAATTAAATGGAAATTTAAAAGTCTGAGAACTTGTCATTTGTTTAAAAACAAACCTAAGATGAGTAGGAAAGTGTTAATTACTCATAAAACAATTTGTATGGTAATAAATTCAATATAAAAACTAGTCAAAATGGGCTTAAAAACAAGATCCAACTTAAATAGCCATTAAATAGATTGAGATCTTCTAATTCAAAGCTAAAATGAGTAGGAAAGTGTTAATTACTTATGGCAAATACAAATTTGTATTGAAATAAACTGTACAAACTGCCTTAGTTTGATGCTGCACAGTAGTAAATTTAGTTTTAAAACAAGATTCCACTTAAATGGCCATTAAACAGATTGCGAACTTGTCGTTCGTTCGAAGACTAAAATGCTAAAATGTTGGAAAATATTTGAGAAACCGCCCCTGCCAAACGCTAATTGTTTATGCGCTTCTGGCCAGTAATTTGCATTGGCCAAGCTCAAGCCTTTGACTCCGTTTACCTGGCTAATTACCCGAATGGCAGGGGGGAGGTGCCTCCCCGCTGATTTGCGGCTGCATAAATTTTATTTTCAGCGATTTGACGTCGCATTTTTATAGCCCTCGCCTGTGTCTGCCTTAAAAGGCAAATTAAAAACACCAGCAGCCCCGAATTGCGCATTTAATTGAAACTGAAATAGTTGAAATTGAAATTTTTTAGCTTTTCGCTGGCAATTGTTTTGGCAGAGCTTCGGGCCGATTGCCCCGGGCGGCCAAAGTTTTTCTCGCTCGCCTTTAATGTTGGGAAATCAACTGGGAATGTCGTGGCATTTCTTGGTTCTGCTTTTTTTTTTCATAATTATCTAGGGAATTTTGTTTACATTCTTGCTGGTGGTAGTGGCATCCATCGTTCCTTGTTGGCTCCGTTGACTGTTTAATCAATAAGCAGAAAAAACAGGAGCAGAAAACAAAACCCGCTGCAGGATACGTTTTTTGGCTTGCATGTCAATGCTATTTGCATTTTTTGAGTGCCCGAAAAGCCAGGCCGATTTCCCACGCTTTCATAGGTATTTATACTCGCATATTATATGTATGTATATATAGTATGCAGACTCATATTTAGACATCAGCATATAAGTATTCATCAATGCCAAAGGCAGACAGCAAATGCCTGTAAATTTTCTTTGGTCGATTATTAATTGTTGCTCTTGCCGCTGCCACTGCCACTGCTTTTGCTTTTGCTGTTTATTTAATTTCCAACATATTCAATTTTCAGCCGAGAATTTTCACACTTTGGGGGGAAAATGAAATTGTTTTCGTGTTTTTCTATTTCAGGAATTTTTAGTATCCCAAGGCCAGGCCAGGCCAGTAAATTGCGAATGAATTACCAAACTTTCGATAGCTTTTCCAAAGTTTCACGCTTTGGAATCTGGCAGATATTGAAATCATTTTGGGTTATATTTTTTGTCTGGGAAAACCCCAAGTTTCTGGCCCTAAAAGCCCTCGAACTGAACTAGTTTTTGCACTGCACTGGCTTGCAGTCATAATCTCCTTTCGATGGCAATTGATGTCCTTTTGGCATTGGCGGTCATCCATTCGGCCAATCGACTGACCCACATCCGCTCCACATGTTGCAGGTTGCAGGTGGCAGGTGGCAGATGGCTGGTGGCTGGTGGCAGGTTGCTTTTGCCACTGGAAATTGCAACAGTTGTGCTAGCGCTTGACCTCTGGGCTGCCGCCTGCTGACACAGTTCTCTGGTTTTGTTTTCCTCCATCTGCAGGAAGTGCAGCAAACCAAATGGAAAAGCGAACAATGCGAAGGAACTGTGTCACTGGGGGCGGCTTGGGCCGCCCGGGCTGCCTGCGATTGGATTATTATACTCAAAATGGATTTTCTGGCGAGGCTCTGGCGGGGCTAGGTGGCGGCTAGACAATGCTAGACAATCGGCTAAGCTAAATACGAGCAGACCCAAAGCGCGGTGCGGGGCTGCGTCCGCAGAAAGGAAATTGTGCGGTTAGCCTTGCAAGTTGACCGTTTATTATTATGACACAGAAATCGGTGTCCTCTGCAGCGCCTCGTTATTTCGAGCTCAAGTCGGGTTTTGTTCGTCTGGGGATTCTATTGAATTGCCCTGGAAATACTATACGAAGCAACTTCCAAGCTTATTGTTTGGGGCCATCGAGAGCCTGAATACCAGGACACCCCCTAAGAGTAGCTCTACTATAAGGTGTACTTTTAGCATTTATACAATGTGCTGGTTCTCATAAGGAACTATCATTTTGCTGGAGTAGAAATCTGTCAGAAATCTGGTTCCAAAGCCACCACCCATAGTTTTAGATCTCTAAGATTAGTAGCATTATTGATGTAAACAAGAGCTTCTATAGGTGGTGTAACCACGATAACCACGAATATCATTGTTACCAGCTCAAAGAGGACAGACCGTACCGGGTTTGTGTCAAAGGCAGTCACCATAGCACTTTGTTGTGCAATATTACTGAACGTTACAAAACAAAAGAAGGCTGCACAAACACCCAAACAATCTGGCCATCAACCTGCTGGACAACAGATCCACAATTCGTCGCCTTAAACGCATCCACCCTCTGGACAATCGTCTAACTATGATACCCGAATNTGTTATGTTTTTGTAAGGTAGATGCAAACTGCGAGATCCATGAAGGAATTGACACACAATTTAATGATTGTCTCAAAGGAGGACAGATTTTAAATACATGTTATGAGAGAGAAAAAAAAAATATTACTAAAGATTTGCGGAAGTTGGGCCATAAGGTGCCCGAAACCCAATTGGCGTCCTCCACAAATGGTGACTTTGAATCGATCCTGCAGGAGCTAAATAACAACATGAACGCCCTCCGATCAGTTCCAAAAAACAGCTTGAATTAATGATGCTAATGATGCAGCAGCAGGAGCAACTCCAAAATTTGCTCACTGCATTCCAAGCGAAGCAAGACAGACGCCTATGATGGACCAAATCAAAATATATAGGGAAATATCAAAGTGAAAAATGAGTTCCGGCGGTCGTTAAGATTTGGATGAAACTGACTAAAATTTAAATAGAAAATTAGAAAAAATCAGCAGCAGAATCAGCACCGAAGCATCCATATATATATCCATCCATATATACTACAGCATTAATAGCTGCAATAATAGTTATCGATAGTTCAGAAACACACGAAGTGGACGTTGAAACCTTCATGGAGGAGCAACTCCCAGACCCGAGATAGGTGGTAGGACCGGCCATGAGTACTACAGCAATAATAGTTGCAACAATAGTTACGGATAGTCAAGAAACCCTCGAAGTAGACGTTGAACCCTTGATGGAGGAGCAACTCCCAGAAAGGAACCCTGATGTTGGAGATCTTAGAACATCTTGTATTGTGTGTTTTTTTTAAATGCAACAAATGTTACACTTAGTTCCAGGCTCTTCGCTGCACTTAAACGCGAACCCGGCCTTGTGGCACGTTCGGAGGGTCAACCGTGAGAGTACGATCGACTGTTTGCGCCCGGTCCGTTACCGCAGTCTGTGTGCCTGCTCGTTTCTGGCGCGGATTCTTTGCCGGCGGCGGTGCCGTATCCTCGTCGGAGAATATTCATATGTAAGCCAGCGACGGCAGGGCATTTGCCTTTGCATTTGCCCCAAAGGTGCCGACGCTGGCTCATCCATGTCCTGAATATTCTTGGGACAAGGATTCGACACTGCCACCGGCAACGAAGCCGTGCCAAAAACCGAGAAGGCAAGGAGACTGCGGCAAAGGACCGGGCGCAGACAGCCAATTGTGACCCTCCGATCGTGCCACAGGGCCAGGTCACGCGTTTAAGCGAAGCGATGAGCATGGAACGAAGGGTAAAATATGTTGCATTTAAAAAACACACAACCCAACATGTTCCAAAATCTCTCGCACCAGCGTTCCTTAATGCGTACCGGGAGGATCCAAGGGCAGGGGTCTAATAAAAATACAGTTGCGTAAAATTAAAATAGAAATCAGCACGTGATAAAAGAAGATTTATTTAAATAATAAAAAAAAAAAT
>JAJJHQ010005613.1:847253-861517 GCA_021223825.1 Drosophila ironensis
ACGGACTCCAGAAGGAAACCCGATTTGTAAAGCAATTGAATTTAATTTTATACTTAGAAAAGTTTGATAATTTAAATGTTAACAGCGAAATTACCTGTATCCCCAAGTTATTTTGACAAGCATATTAAATTTAGTTGCTGGAAATTCTTTCTGGTTCATTACGTTTTTATAAATTATACATTTTCTGATAATACGAGAATACTTATATTCTCTAATATTCGCTCAAATTAAAGTATTTAAAACCACATACTTTAAAGGGTTTCATAGTCTTTACAGAAAAAACTCTTTTTATTGCATTATTACATTCCAATATGTATAGTTTTTATGTTTTTGGAAGCATAAGATATTGATAATGGAAAGCTTAAACGTACTTTAAAAATATATTTTTTTCACGACGAAAACTTAGAGTTTTGAACCGTGTTTTGAACCAAATTTTTCGTAACTCTTACCCTCCTCACAGAAATTTGGATTATAATTAGATGTCTTTCTAAAAGCTCTCATAATTTAAGGGCAGATAAGACGCGAATAATTCGCTTTCAAACGCCAATGGATCTACTCTCTCGAGACAAGAGCCACCGGGGAAGGGAATGCTGGTGGAAATGGAAATCAAAGTGGAAAAGGGCTCAGATGTGGAAATGCGGCGCATATGCTGGCGATTAGTAGGCAACCAGTGATTTTTACCATTTCCCATTCGCTTTTGGCATTTGCAACACGACGAGCATTTCGGTATTTTCCATTTTCTATTTCCAATCCGAATGGTGAGGGGTTTTGTCGTGTCCAGCTAATTGTCTTGTCATGCGGGCCTCACATTCTGTTTTTCATTTTTTTCCCACCTTTTTTTTTGTCAAGGGAGGGGGCGTGGGGTGAGTCACAAACAACAAACAACAAATAACAAACAACAAATTCGTTGCTGGGTATTCAACTTGTTCCAATAGATTATCTCTCTGATGGTATATTTTTTTTTTTGGTGTTCAAAATACATAGTTTTGGGTGCATCGGTGAGTAATTTTTGTTGGCTTGTATCGAGTATTTTTAGATTGAAATCGGCTGGTGGGCGGTTTTCTTGGCAAGGGGGGCAAGGTCAAGGCGACGATGTCTCCTCCGCTGCTTCGGACTCACCTGAGCAAAAAAGCTCTGCCTCTATTTCCGTTTCCACCTCTCGCAAATATTTTTAGTTTTCGCTCGACATTTTCCGTATTGGATTACTCGAAACAAGTAGAAAGGCTGTTGCCGAGATTTCTCGACATCCAGATACCATTTTAACCCCAAATTACAGTCAAATGCAAGACGTTCCATGATGTCATTGGGTATTGACACTGAACAGCGACGGTGAACATTTTTGTAGGCCGCATCTTCATTGTTTATTGTCCGATCATTGTAAAACTTGCAACATGGCTAGATATTACAATTCTTAGCTGTCAGCAAAAAGATTTGTATCGTTTGGTCACACTAGTTCCAAGATATAGACCGATATGCTGTAGAAACTACAGAGGTTTCCGCCTCTGTGACCGTGACTAAAACTCAGAAACCACATATTCTGAGAATATGCCAAACGCCCCTGAATCAAAAGGAATTACGTCTCTAGCTCTTACCATCTCGGAGAACGACGTGTTCATAGATTCAAACGGACAGCTAGACGGACAGACGTACATGGCTAGACCGAGCGTCCTTTTCCCTATTGCACAAACTTAATAAACCTTTTGTAGGTTCCTTAAAGTTAGGGTATAGGTACTCAAATAACTATAAAACCTACTATGCATATCTTCATTGGAATTCCAAACAAAGTTGCACCAAATTGTGCAATACCAAGCAAATATAGTAATTTCTCAAGCATTAATCCACACGAAGCAAACAAATGTAGCACCTCATTCTCTTCTCATAATTTGCACTTATTTATAATTATTCCAATTTGTTTCCGTAAACAATTTTCAGCTTCTCACCGACAGATACAGCAGCAGTATCGGCGACAGATATAGTCCCCACTACTATCAGGTTTGTCCGCCCTCTAAATCCAATGCAACCCCCGCCTGAAGTTTCCTTAAATCTGGCCTAAAACCCCAGAGTGTTGTCCGCCGTCATTCGAGCTTAACATTTGTAACAAATATTTTTCAAACTAACCAAAGTTGAAAACTAACTTGGAGCATATATTCGAGCGGATATATAGGCCATGGCGACACAGCGCTAAAAATAATCGCCACATTTTCAGCTCGATTCCATTTTCTTTCTGCGCTTTTCATCGACAACAAATTTAGAACAATTAACCCACACACACCTTGCGGCCCCACTATATATTTTAGGTGATAAATATATATGTAATACTGGGTATATATAGAGATCAGTCACAATAGATCAACGGCAAAAAGTTAAAGAACTCTTGGCGACAGATGCTGAAAATGTTCACATGATTTTCAATTTTATCGTCGGCTCTGTCGCGACTTTTGGCTGATTTTCATTTTCAGGGTCGCATGCCGGCAGGGAAAGCAAAAGTTTTCCGAAACGTGAGCACCTCTACAGTGGGTGAGATGGTATTATGACAACTCAGAGACACAGAGACAGCCGATAGTCAACAAAAAAAAAAAACTGTATAAAGAATATAAATATATATCATTCAACAAAATCGAACGGCAGAGCAAAGTTTTTACTTTCTGTCCCTGAAAATGTCAGACAATAAACGGCGATGAGGAACACCCGACCTTTGACTCTTTTTATTTTTATTTTGATTTCTGTTTGGGATTTTTTGTATTTCTGTTTTCCCTTGCCGTCTGATTTGTCATCTTTTGTAACCAAATTGCGACCTTCGCCTTTGCCATAAATCTGCAACGTAAGTCATTTCTTTTAGATATATTTTTTTTGGCCATTGACGCTGTGTTTGTGATGTCATTTTGGGGGGAATCCTTAGGAAGCCGAAGCCAAAATACCACAAAATCTAATTACCCAGGACCTTTGAGTGTTTTAAAAGGCTGTTTGCATTTGAGCCAACGTTAAACTGCTTTTAACAAACCGAATATTGTATGTGTTTTGCAGCATGACAAATCAATGTTTCCTGGTCGCTCTTATATTTGATTTCCTTTCAAGTTCTTGTATTAATTTTTGCCAATCCATTGCAGTCACCCAGCCGCTTGGAGACTTCCGAACAGACCACTGGCCGCCAGCTGCAGCGAGTCCTCCACTATTCGATGGCTCCTAGCCGGGCCCTTCCAGGACTCCGTCGCGCGGAGTGCGCCATCCACGATGTTGACTGTGATGAGGTCTACCCGGGCATCTACATTGGAGATGCGTAAGTTTACCCTCAATTTGGAAATCCCTGCCAAAAATATATGGTCCTACAGTACCGGCAGAGTCTATAGCGGTATAAAAGTATCTATGTCCGTTTGTCCGTTTGTTGTTGAACATTTTCCCAGCTTTCCATTTGAAATACTTTATAAAAATGCCATATAATATAATACATATTAAATTATAATTGAATAATTAATCATTGCATTAGTCAAACTAAAAATGATTAAACCCTAGGAAACCCTGTCCGCTGTTTCATGGGCTTTGAGTTGGGGCTTATTAACTTGGGGAGGTTGATCCCTTGACACCTTATTTTATAGACAATAAATTTACATAATTATAGAACCTTTAGATGGCTTATAACTTTCGCTGTTTCCAAGGATCTACATATTTTGTTGTGTAGTTTCACACATTCCCTTTTCACCGTCAACTTCGGATGACGTGCACATGTCGATTTCCTTTTGGTCGAGAGCTTCGGTGTCCAGTTACCTTTTCACCGTCAACTTTGGATGACGTGCACATGTCGATTCCCTTTTGTACGAGACATTCACAGCTTTTTGTTTTTAGGATCACTGGGAGCTAAAAGAGCTATAGAGTGATCACTGCTGTACTAAATATACCCTTATAGTCTTTAGGTTTATTTGATGAACTTCATGCTAAGTTTAAACATATTGTATGAAACTAATTCGCATTCCAGGGCGGCGGCCAAAAACAAAACTTATCTGCGGATGATGGGCATCACACACGTACTGAACGCCGCCGAGGGCTGTCGCTACGGACAAGTGGACACCGGACACAGCTACTACCGGGATATGCCCAGCATCAGGTGAGAAATCGGGAGACAGGCCTGTATAGTATATAGACGATATGCAGGAGGAGTACACGATGCGCAACGACAGAAGGCAACAACAAATGAACAATTATCGAAAGGCATTGCTTTCGTTCAAAAAATTTGTTCATATTTTATTTTTATTTTCTGCACTTTTCGAAATTTCTTTGAACATCTTCTTTTTCCCCTTATTTCTCTTTTCTTTTTTATGTACAATATGTTTTTCGGCACACACTCAAAAATATGTAAACATATCACCTTTGCACATTTCACTGACATCCTGATTTGGCTCAACTGTTTTGTTGTTGCTGTTTTGTTGTGTATCTGTGTTTTTGCCAAAGACGCAACCATAAGGATTGTGTTTTTAGGTACATGGGCTTCCCGATGATCGACGCCCCCACGACAGACATCTCGCGATACTTCTACGTGGCTTCCAAGTTCATCGACAGTGCCATCAGCAGCGGTGGTAAGTGATGCGGTTATCGATAACACACTAAGCCCCTGGGGTGTGTCGAAAATTCCAGCGTTACCTGAATTCATATCAACTGAGGATTGGGTTCTCAGGGGAGTTCTTTTGTGAGAATATCAATTCAACTAGGATAGTCATTATAAAGGACAAACGGACAAGTATTATCGATTGATTATAGTTGGCAAAAACCCCACAAAAAAGAAAGATAAGCAATGTTTTATTCAACATCTATTAGTACCTTATAACATTTTAATAATGGATTAATACATAATTGCTTGGGGGAAATCGAAGGTTTTTATGGACTTACCGACAAACTGAATCAATATCAAGTTTCATTTTACAATAAATTTATTATTGTATGTAATTTCTGTTACTTTTGTTTTATTCAAATTTGGATATATGACATTTGTAAGGTCCATTGAGAGGAAAATGTTTACCTATCAAGTAGCTTAGTGCATTAGGCTGGTTTTTATCAATTAAGGCTTATGAATTATCGGAAGGATGATCCAAGAAACTCAACTTAAAGAGTCTATTCGAGTTTGATCAGGTTTACATTGGACTATACAACTTTAACTTGTCTCAAACATAGCTATGACATTAATCTGGGAGCGTTCTCGAGAAGTCCATCTCTGAAAGCCGGATCGGAATTAAAATCCAATTAAATAAAAGCATAACAAAAATTGTCAAATCATAATAGGCTTATTCTCATCGTCCATAGACGATACAGTCTTCAAGTTCTTGTAGAATTAGATCTCGAAAATCCAGTATACTGAATCGCATTGTTTCGACCACCCCAAGCCTATTTGTGCATCGTATTACCCATAATGTGAGATATCAGAAAACGAATCGATATTAATTTGGTGTGTTTTTTTGGCAGGCAAAATCCTGGTGCACTGTTTGGTGGGCATGTCGCGGTCGGCCACCTGTGTCCTGGCCTACCTGATGATCTGCCGGAAGATGTCCGCCGTGGACGCGATACGCACGGTTCGGATGCGGCGCGACATCCGTCCCAACGACGGCTTCCTGCAGCAGCTGGCCGATCTGGACATGGAGCTCAAGCGCAAGAACCTCTATCCCTACTAAGCGACGTGGTGTACGGGTGCTTTGGGGCTTTGGGGCTTTGCGGGAAGGAGGAAGCTCACCACAAACCAAAGATCGAGAGAGGCGAAGGTGCTGAGGAACTTCCGGGGGAAATGGGGCAGTGTGATTCAGAATTCCCGGGAGGCAAACGGATCGCAGTTGGATCCGGCAACTAACCAAAACCAAAATAATTATAAAGAATATATATTACGAAAAACAAACGTGTTGTTCTAAACAAAACCAAAATTGAAGCCTAAAAAGCTAACGACTTATAATGGTAACTTGGTCTTCTGCTATACATATATATAGAGGAACTGTTCATCCAAACGGAAAACTGTATAATCTCGGCATACACCCATATGCATATGTAGAACTATACATAGTATATATACACAGCCAGCCTGACGGGAATCAAGTTATCTTCACAAAAAAACACACACAACCAGAAAACAAAACCCAAAACACACTTAGAGACCTAGATTGTTAGAGACACGATCGAAGCAATAACTGGCGATCAAAGATCTATATATATATATATATGATAGAACCTATATACCTTGCCTATACCTTAGACATACAGATTTATATACATGTATTCCGGAACCACATCTATACTTGGATTGTATTTTTTTCTGTTCGAAATCCATTAACTAGTGAAATACATATTTAAGATGAGCTGAAACTAGATCAAGAACCATGTATAGTGAAACCAGATGCATATATATAGAGTATACACATATATACCAACTGATATATAAAACTGTGTAACGGATATACAAAGCATGCGTTATATACACCTATACCATATATATGCGCCGATATATATACATATATATATATATACACCAAGTGTGCAATGTAATAAAACCAAAACTCATATTTTCTAGAACATGTATGACGTGCAGGAACGGACGAAATCGAAAAAGTTTAAACTAAACCAAAATCAAATGAGCAAAACAGCCACTAAACAAAAGAAAAACTAAAACTATGTCTAAGAAACGATTAATAATACAAAGAAAATTTAATAAAAACCAAAAAACAAGAACAAAAGAATCAAAAATCGATTAAAGGAATCTGATTTACTTGCCTTTGTGGTTGTTTCAATGGGCTATACATTCTGGAGGCCATGTCGTATATTCGTATATCTATTTTGTATTGGTCACCAATTTAATTAGCTGGTCGAGCAATATTTCGACCGATAATACGCGCAATACGGACAACTTTTGAGTGTAATTTTCACCGACAAAGTGTGAAGAAAATTGAATTCGTTCTCTGCATTTTCCGTAACCCCTTTCGGTCTATCTAATCCATTTGGGTCTTGTGGGGTCTCGGACATTAAGTGCGCCTGCTAACTGCTCTCGGAAACACCTGCAGAGGTCTGTCTTATCGGCGGCATTTTACCGGGGACCTCACCTCGGTGTGTAATTAAAACAGATGATATTGGCTACCTGGCGCTGGGCATCAAAATACAAAAATACAACCTCTAACTGAATCTGGAAACCGCATAGTTGACCCTAATTTGGAACTATCAATAACTGAGACGAACCGAGAACCAAACAAAAGAACCGGGCAGAACCAGACGATTCCGATCGTGCGCACAGTCAAAACAATAAAATTAATGTCTCCGCGCTCGGGTTCACGGGGTTCATGGGGTCGGGATCAGCGGGTGCCACTTAAGTGATCCCAAAAATGGAATGCCACTAAACCCTAAACAGGTAGCAGTTGTTAAAAGTCGTTGAACAACAAATGGAACAACACCGTTTTCAAGGTGTACGGGCCACTTTTGGGCCATTAAAAACGCACCAAACTTGAATTACAGTGCACACACTCGAGGTGGAAATAATTTATAAAAATAAAAACCGAAAAAGGTATGCCAGATGGTTGTGTAAACAAATATTATAATATATCCTAATGGTAGCTCAAAGCTATTAGATATTACATTGCAAAATCCATGTACCCAAGGTGCGTTACATAAAATCCATACAGTATGGTTGTAGAATATCAGATTGTTCTGAAACCTGGTATAGAAATTTTGGAGGTATCATACTAGAATATTATAAATAGATATAAAGGGTATTTCCTTTTCGCTTTGAAACATTGCCTTGAACACTTACCCCGACATTTCTGGTCAAATGGCAAGCAAGACGATGTCCAGCGGCGCTGGATTTTTCGGCTCCGGCTTATCGAGGGAGTGGGCATGGGATGGTTAAGCTAGTTTTCTGGTTTCCCAGGCCCCTCATCGTCGTAAGCCGCTAAAAATCATTTTTCAAAGCGCCCATCCAAGACCCGCAGCTGCCCCCGTGCACGTACTATACATACGTAAACCTTCTCCCGCTGATCCAGAGGGTGACACATGTTCTGGGTTGATTTGCTGGTGTGAGTAAATGGATGGATGGCCGGGAGGACCCTCTATGCACATGAAACAATTATTATTATTAATAAGTTAGTTTTGCTCCACGTGCTGCCCCGCCGTTGCGTCTCACTTTTTCCACAAATTGCGCTATAAGATTAAGCATGAAAAATGTTACGAATTTCCCTCTGTCTCATAATTAATCTTCATCTGGAGGGCTCTTTGTGCGGGGCCGGGTGTTTGCCGGGGGGTATAACATGCAAAAGAGTTAAATAATTATAAGTACACACATGAGGGTGAGGATGTAACAGCAACCCTTTGGCGACACTGAAAACAAAAACATGCTGCTCGGGTGAGTAGGGGGTGTGTATACCATAATAGGTTCTTCCCATTTTAGGGACAATTAAAGAGTATTATATTATGACAATAGATTGAATTCCTTGATGGATAATATAAAATAGATACCATATTTTTTTTAATTATTTGTGGCACCTGTTTTATTCTCTGTAACATCGAAAATGGAGACTGGAAAGCCCCGATCTGTTTCTCCTCTGCATGTTGCTGTAACTGTTATGCCATAGCCGCTGGAATTGTCCTTTAAGCTCTCTACAAATAGTTGAAGGACCTGCAGCTGGGTCCTGTCGAATCAGGAGCAGATAGATGGCACTGAAAACTGGTCCCGGCCATGCAGAGCCACCAAGGGAATTACCTCGATATTGGGATGTGTGCGCACCTGCAAATGTTGGCGCAATCGTCGTGTGTGCGCGCTTATTTATCATATTTAACTTTTAATGCATGCAATAAATATTTTAATCAAAAGACTGCTGGCGCTCCTCTGCGTTGGCTGATGAATTTCCACACACGCCTCTAGTATTTTATTCATTTCCCCGATTCATTCAGGAAACTTGCCATTGAAGGCATTTAATTAAATTCTTGCACACACATTTAATTTCGCATTTAAGGAATTTTACAACCAACAAAGCTCGGCCTTTCGCTCTATTTTCATTTTTGTGTGCCGGAATTATTAATGAGCTCTGGGAGCTCTGGGATGGTCCTGGTTCTGGTTCTGGGAAAATATGTGTATGGCAAATATTCATGAATGGACAACTCTTGAGCAAATATTTAATGCATTTTTCGGCTGCAGAATACCGTATACATATACTGTTCATTCAATAAAGTGGGTTGTGTGGAAAACAATAAATAATGCAGCCAATTAAAACTTTGGCTGTTTGGCTTCAAATTCAACTCCAACACCAGCAGCAGCAGCAGCAGCAGCAGCAACCCAACAAAACTAATTGACAAACAACAGCAAATTGAGTGCAATAAAGCACATGGCATGTGGGTTAACTTGTGTGCGCCACTGTACACTGTACAGTGAGCCCTGTTCAATGCACCGATACAAACTACATCTACTTGTGACACCGAGAACACGCACTTATCTGCGGATATACACACGATGTTGGACGTATGGTCTATCTGGTTTGGTGCGATGTGATGGACTGACAACAATCAATTAAAACAAAAGCAAAAAACCAAAAAACGAGTGCAACAAATCAAATGAATTAATTGGCCAGGCAAGCGGGTGCAGCAAATACTCTAGGATGCTGCAAATAAGTTTTGTTCTGGTTGCAGGTTCTTAAATGCATTAGTTTTGAGCCCAAAGCTTATAAAGGCGGAGATTTTGTATATCTTCAAGAATTTACAAGCCAAATTGTGTGATTATCCTTATCCCCTTTCTATTGCATTAGTTAAATTCTAACAAATGTTTAAGAAGACTAGAATATCATGAAAACTAGCCATTAAATTACTAAACAATAGCGAACCCTTTAGGCAATTGAAAAGGTACCATATACTAGACCTTTCCCACAGGTTTCCTTCTTTAAAATGTAAATAATTAACAAGGATTATCGGGGATTTTAGGGAGCGTGCTTTTCGGGATTCGATAGACCTACAATTCTTATTAATGAAGCAGATTGCTATGAATTTTGGTATACTCGTATATGTATAAAATGATAATAAGAATGAATGCTGCTTTCTAGCAAATAGTGAAAAAGACTAGAATATCTTGAAAATTAACAAGAGCAAAGACATTAGGCCACTGAATACTAGACCTTGACCACAGATTTTAAAGAAACAAAACTCCAACTAAAGTTACATATAGTAGTCCCCGTCCCCTCCTTTGGTAAAGGGTATAGTACAGCCCAAAAAAAAGAAGGAAACCAGAAAAATCAATGCAATTTGACAGGAGAACACGGCAGCCCAGCATCTGACCGAGAAAACGAACAACAAATACAAAAAAAAAAGAAAAATAATAATAATAAAAAATAAGAGGCAACATCATCGGCCGTCCAGCCTCTCGGCTACTCGAAATTATTATTATAAACTTCTTCACTTTTAATGGAATTGTTATCAAAACACATTAAAAACGACAGACAAGCAGAATGAGTGAGTGAGTGCTGGCGAAAAAAGGGTGAGAAGGCCATGGGTGTATGCCAAACAATGTTCCAGGGGGTTCCAATGAGAAACTTACAAGGAAAACAACAAGCAAATATGCAAAATTTGCTTTAAAAATAAGAGTCTACAATGGTACAGTACTTGTAATATTTGGGATTAACATAGAAGATCTTTGTAAATCTCAAATCGGTTAACAAATAACAAATGCCACAAGATTCTTATATAGTATATAGGAAAAACTTGATTAATTTCCAGTATTATTAGGGATTTATATTTAATCAAATATATTTTCAACAACGAGTAATTCGGATCTTCCATAATAGAAAGCCAACAACATTTTTGACGGGCAGGAAATACTAAGTGAGGTCGAGGCTTTTTTTCAACTACTAGATACTTCAAAAAGCATTTATGTTTAAGAACTATGGATTGTGAACAACAAAGGTAATTAGGATATAGTTCAAGCTCAATTTGTTAGTTTATTATCTATTATTTAGTAGTTGTAATCCCCAAAGTATATATATTTAAGGCCTATTAAATATCTAGAACAAATACAGATCGGAAATATACAAAGCCTTATTCTTCACCCAGACGTGCCTCCCATCCTTGAGATTCAGATGCCCCAAGTGAAGCGTGGAATCCCCCTTTTGTGCCGCCCCTGGGCGTTGCATGAAAGGGGGAGATTCGGGTGAAGCCGGACGGACACGCAACCCGAACGCATCGCATCGCATCGCAACGAGAACGAGAACCAATCAAATGCACTTTGTCAATGCCAATTCACACAATAAATCTACCAGCCAGATAGCAGAGTGCCAGACGAGGTTCCAGGGGCGGAGGGACCCGTTAAGGGGGTTCCCGGGGGCACCTTCCCAGAGGGGGCCCGCCAAAGGGGGCTTCTTGACGGAGAGCAGGGCAACAAAGGAACGAAACATGATATCGATATATTGGGGCGCCTTTGAAAAAAGTTTAGCATTACAAAACTTATCAAATACAATAAATTTTATTATTGATTGGCCAACAAATTGGTGGGGCTGTATACCCCATAACATTTGGAGTGCTAAGTGTGCCCGAATCGTAATTATTGCACGCAATATTCAATATTTGTTAGGGCTTTCAAAATATAAATTCCTCTTCAGATTGCCCAACAATTGGCGGCTATAAACAATCAAGAATTTTAGGAAGCATTGAATGTTTATTTATTGCTACTTGATTTGTTTACATAACAAATATGGTAACTGTAAGAAGTGCCTAATTATGGATAAATAAATAACTTAATTACATGACTTTATTAAAATGTGTGTACATTTTCAATTTAGTTTTCATATTGTATTGGGTGTTTTAATTAATTTTAAACCTTTTCTTAAAGATGCCGTAACGATCACTTTTGGGACTATATCTATTTCAATATTCTAACAGTACCTAATCCAAACTACAAGGTTACGAAATGCAGTTTATAAATAGAGAATACAATATAGAATATAAGACTTAAGTGTTTATAGAATACTACAAATTTGGAGGTATTTAAGTATATCCAGATGAACCTGTTTTGTAATCGATATTCCACGAATTTGTTTATTTCTTATAGGCAAGATGATTCTTTATTGTCTTGAACATCATCGGTGTTTCTATTCTTATTATATTTATAAAGAAAGCCTCTTTACTCCTTAGCTGATTGTTTTTTATTTGAACCTTTAATTCTATCTTTATACATACTCGTATATTTGATGGCAAACGACGATCAGGCATTGACCCCGAACCCGAAACTTAGCCACGTGCCCCAAGGCTAAAGGCTGGCCAGGAACATGTACGCATGTTCTTTGGGGGCCAACAAAAAGCGTTTTAACTGAGAGAAAAAAAAGGCAAAGAAAGGGAGCCGAACCCGCCACATGGCACGGATTCCAATTGAAGGAGTCCTCGCCTTTTTGGGGCTTTTCTACCTGTGCAAATTGCCGGCACGCCCCCTTTGGGACCTGGGGGAAGATCAGCCTGCTGACACCTAACTTGGCTTTTATTTTCATACGGCTCTTGTGTTTATTTTGTGCCCCTGGTGGATATCGGCCAGGATCTGCGCTGGGAAGACAGCTGCGACCATTAGAGCTCATTATGGTCGGCCGGGGCCGACACTTTGTTGATTTCTGCTCTGACATTCTGTGGATTTTGCGCTGCTCATTAATTTCTTTGACTTGGAGGAGGCAGAAAGAATGGTACGAGTATATAGTCAGTAAAACCAGCTAACAAAATTCGTAGCGCTCGCCACGCTTCGTCGCCTTCGGAAAAGCCAAAACGATTCGAGCGGGGGACACTCACAAAGAATTGTCTCGAAATTAATGTTGAAAATTAAAAACTTCACACGCACCTTCCTCGACCATGAAGAGCGCGTGCGGGGGGGAGACTCGGAGGAAAACCCGAATAGGGAAACCCTTGGGAGATAGGAAAATGGGAAAATGCCAAGATAGATGTGCCCGGGTCTGAATTAAAAGCCCACCAAAGTTTGATCGACGACTCAAGGGCCATAAACCGAGGAAAGTCACCATTGCAGGGGAAGCATAAAAAACCAGATGAATATCTAAGTTTTCGAGGGGACCTACACTGTAACTTTATATATCTCAGTTCTCGAGGGGACTTTACACCTTATTTTCATAAAAAATAAATAGTTTAAGATTAATTTTACTGATATTTTTTGTTAGCTATGATGGGGAATATGCGGAAAGGAGTTTGTGTGCATTTTAGGGGTAGATATTCTCGTAATACTTCCTTCTTTAAGGGGTAAATTTATTAGAACTTGGGGTTAACCGATGAAAATAATATACATGAAACCGTTTAGGTTCTTTGCTTGATTATGGTAATAGGTAATATTTGAATACATATTATGAACATTGATACCCGCTACTTAAGTGCTAAGTTACTACTTATTAGGTATAACCTCTGATTTACGAGGGATCAGGGGTATTTAAGAATAGATAGAAACTCCTAAATTAGTTTAGAAAGTACCAGAATTCTCTGGAATACTTTGTTGCCAATTGCAGCGGTGTACACTGTACACCTGGAGGCCTCCTTGGGCTTGCTAATTAAGCAAATCGACGCCAAGTGCGTGTTCCGCGTCCACATCCGTCCGATGGCCGATGGCCTCGGGTCAAAGGGCAAGTGGGGGTGTCATGCGTCAGCGGAGAGCAAGGGCGATGGCCGGGGGGAGGTGCGGTTGTGGGAGGGGAGGTGAAGAATAGAAATAAAAGGAGGGCGATGGGGAGGAAACAATGAGAATGCGTGGCTGATGAATTACTTGCGAGGTGGAGTGTGAAAAAAAAAGGGGCCGTAGTGTGGGGGTCAAGGCATCCTCACCCCGTCCCTGAAGCCGCCCCCCTTGTCTGTGACGAATTGCCAAGCTGCCCCTGAAAATGCAAGTTGCAGCCTTTGAAAAGTGCAACAAACGTAACGAAAGAAAACGGTGATCAATCTTGCGAGCTTTGACTGGCGTTACACATTACACATGTATGGGCACACTAACCGGGGTAGCAATTGCACTTCGGAAATGGCACAATAAAAAATAATATTGCATAAAACTCAAAGTTAAATGGTCATTGAAATGCCTCAATTTGATTGATCGATTTCCCAGTTGGGAGGGCACTTGAAAAACCACTTTAAGAATGCTAAATTTCTATTAGCAAATTTATTAAATAGTCTCTACAGTTTCTAGAAATTCTCTCTGAAAGGGTAATATGATTTCTGGTTGAAAATGTTGCAAAATATATATTGCCAAGAAAGTTATATGAATAAAGAACCATTTAATTGGTAAGTAGCTATTCATGTTGTGA
>JAJJHQ010005613.1:885823-899459 GCA_021223825.1 Drosophila ironensis
TTAAATGCACCTTCAGTAGATTGTTGTTTGTTGTTTGAATGTTGTACAACTGATAATCTCGGGAAATATATACCATAAAAATCTATAAAATAACCTTACGGTTACCTAAGGGAAGGCATTTGATATCGCAAAAACATAAACTCTTCCATTCAATCTAGAGATTATGTGGAATTGTGATTGTGTTTCCCAGAATTAAGCAAAACGAAAAGCTTAAATTTGGTTGGGTTTTCGAAATATTACCAAAGCAGTGCCTGCGAGTGAAGGCAATCCACAGACGTGGGACTGTAGTTTCGGTTTCGGTTCCTACAGCGCCAAGTGTATGACATTTTAATGGGCTGCGGCAAAAGGGGGNGCCTTACGGTTACCTAAGGGAAGGCATTTGATATCGCAAAAAGATAAACTCTTCCATTCAATCCAGAGATTATGTGGAATTGTGATTGTGTTTCCCAGAATTAAGCAAAACGAAAAGCTTAAATTTGGTTGGGTTTTCGAAATATTACCAAAGCAGTGCCTGCGAGTGAAGGCAATCCACAGACGTGGGACTGTAGTTTCGGTTTCGGTTCCTACAGCGCCAAGTGTATGACATTTTAATGGGCTGCGGCAAAAGGGGGTCTAGTGGCACATTGGTACGACGGGAGGGGGGGGATGTGTTCGCCCGACATTGTTAAGTGCCTGGCAATGTGTTGCATAATAGTGGCAGCAATAGTTTTACAGGACGGCAGCAGGGACGGAGACAGGGGCAGGGACGGGGGCACTAATGAGCCGCAGCCAATTCGAATGCCAATTAAGTGGGGAATCAAAATAAAAAATTTCATTTTTGCCATCTATTTCAGTTGCGGATCAATAATTCCCAAAGGAATGCTAGAGCTTGTGGTTTGGAAAATTGAAATTGGAAATGGGAAATGGGAAATTAATAGATGTGGATGCAGCGAGCGCTGCTCGACAACTCCATTGCCGGGAATTAAAATGCAGAGGGGAGGGCCCAGGGCCAGGGACAGTGGCTGCCTAAATAAATCAGGCGAGCCACAAAAAGTTAGTTAACATCGCCATTAACTGTAATAGAGAATTAACAAAAAAGGTCCAAAGAATTATGTGAACCAAGACCGGGCGGCTATAAAAAACAAAAGCCAGAATCAACGGGATGACAGACAAAAAACAGAAGAGATATATAAACGAACTAAATGAAGCTGGATGGATGGATGGATGAGAATCTTGGGTTTTGTATTTTATACCCGCTTCTTCAAAAGACCAAGGGTATATTGAATTCGTGCGATCGTATGTAACAGGGAGAAGGAAGCTCATCCGACTGCATAGATTATAACATATGTATATGTCCGTCTGTCTGTCCGTCTGTCCGCCCGTCTGTCCGTATGATCGCAGAGATTTTGGAAACGAATGTGTATAGAGAGAGAAGGTAGCTTTTCCAATCTTATAAAGTATATAGCCATGTCCGTATGTCCATTCGAATGGGTGTAACAAGGAAGCTTTCCGACCCCATAGAGTATTATGTCCGTATGTCCCTCTGTCTGTCCGTCCGACCCTCTGTCTGTCTGTATGATCTCCTAGGTTGTGTGTGTACAGGTAGCTTTTTCAATCCCATAAAGTATAGAGCCATGTCCGTATGTCCGTCCGTCTTTCCGTATAATCGCCTAGATTTTAAAAACAATAATAGATAGAGAAAAACTAATTGCATATTCAGAATTATGTGATACCAGTTCTGTAACTTACGAAAATTTGTTGCGCCCACAACTTCAATGCTTTTTTAATATTCTAAAGAACATGAAGAACCCGTAAACCAGATATTTAAAGTCGAGACACTCGACCATAATCGCTCTTGCTGGTTTTTTTTTGGCGGGGGAAAATGCCAGAAAGATATAGGACAGAGATGGGAGAGTCTGTCCGGAGATTCCAGGCAAAGATTAAATGAACATAATAAAATATTAGTATTTGCCCGAATTCCAAGCAGATTCTTTTTGGGCCAACAATTAAATTTGAACTTCCTTCATCTGATTTGGCAAAGTCCGGCTGAAAAAAAAAGCTCGTAGCATAAATTGGTTTCCCCTTTTAATAGCTCGCGGCTCCCAGTCGAGTTTCATTTTTCATGTTTATTATTATTTTCTGTGGCCGTCTGTTTGCATTTTCAACTGTTTTTCTTCCGTTTAAGGTTATATTTATTCAACTTTTATTGCTGTCGCCGCGTGCGACAAATGAAAATAAACCGAAAACCTAGTGAGAAGTTGAATAAAATCAAATGAAAAATCTTTTCCCCTGCCCGTCCCGAAGAGGGTTTTCATTTTGCATTTTATTGCCATTGCATCGCCAAATCGGAGCAGTTTTGTAGGAGAGACTTACGGTTTATGCGGGAAAATAAACAGCAGTAGGTTTCGTGTTTCGTTTCTTAGTTTCCTGGTAGTTTGTCTTTTTAATTGATTGAGCAGCAGACGCGGGCGGAGGGATAGTATTAGGTTTCCCAATGATTTTCCCCCCCCCGATAAACGGAAAGCGTTGTCAACCCGACTTTGATGGTGTCGCGCTGATAGGCGTTACAGAAAAACTGTGGCAACAATTTCCCCCCGGAAAATTGTCCAGCAACTTTTATCTGCTCGCTCCGCTGGTGAAACAAACCAGAAATCGGTTTGTCATTCCCTCGCCTCACATATGACAATTGTCTCTGCTTCCTTTCCACTCTGATATCTGCTTTTTTATTCTGCCCATTCACGGTCAACCACTTGACCTGGCCAACAATTTTCCAACCCGTTCGCCGCCCCCTCTCGACAAAAAAACTGAACAAAAAAAAAACAGAGAAAATGACGAAAATTAGAAGAGGTTGGGGGGCTGGCTGATGTTGATGACTTCATGTCAGCAAGTTTGCAACGTTCCTCTGTGAATGGAATTGCTTGGGCAAGAGGCAAATGCCAGACACAATTATCTTTCGAAGAATAATTTTTAATTTTTGATATGCCCCTGTGACAGGCTGGGAACGGCGAACAGAATGTCTTGACTGCGTGTGAATCATGTTCACAGGGAAAGCCTCAAGGGGTAACCCTAAGGGTGTCTAAAGAGATACTATTTTATTGGTAGATGGTATACCTATTGTCACTATCAATTAGTTTTTGCGTTGAAATATCTTAACCCCAAATTACAATGACCAAGTCAAAGCTGAAATTCATAGGAAGAACGATTAAAATTGTTATAGGCTGTATCTTCATTGTTTGTTGTCCGATCTTTGTAAAACTTTGCACGACGCTAGATATTACAATTTCTAGCTGTAAGCAAAAAGATTTTGATCTCTGGATTTCAAAGACAATCTGCAGTAGGGTTTTTGAAAATTGCAAGGGCGCAAAGAGGCGAGATGAAAATTCCGTAATAATATACTCTTTGTATATGTTGAATGAATCTAAAACAAAAAGAATTACATCTCTAGCTCTTACCAACTCGGAGAACTACGGACGGACAGAAGGACTTGGCCGTTGATGCTTCCTTCTCCCTGCTATATACAAACTTAATGTTTCATTTGTAGCTTAAGGCATATGGTATTCAACCTTAAGTGAATGGGAAGCCAAGCGCACGGGCTCTTTCATCTCATTTTCATATTGAAACATTCTTCTCTACGAAATCTTATGAATTTGGCGAGACAGAAATTAAAATGCCGAGAAATCGAAGCAGAACCCAAATCGATTAGCCAGCGACTGTGATGCCGTGGCCAAATGTTAATCAGCGGGCAGTGCGTGATGTTTCGCTCGACTTAATGTCATTCCATGTGAAATCTCAGCGGAAAAAAATTGAATAAAAACGCCAGGCGGCAAAAAAGCGGCGAAGCCAGGGCCACTTGCCAGGGCTTGGGAGAAACTCGGTAATGCAGAGCGTTTAATCATTTAAAAAGCATCTTTGTAAGGAAATTCCCCGCTCCATGCTCCATGCCGTCGGAATCAAAAGGAAAGATACTTCTGGAGCAAGGCGGTCCGAAGTTGTCCTTGTTGTTGCAGGAGAAGAAGTCACAGTTGGCCGGAACGAACCTTACGCATTGAACTGAAGATTGGGGTCACCAAAAAAACAAAAAACCAAAAAACCAAAAAAATCCGATTGCGTTGCAAGTGGGCGCGTGGCGCCACCGAATCCAAATGAAATTCTCCATATATTTGCATTACATTTTCGGCATTATATTGCTTTCAATTGTTTAGTTTTCTGGCAAACGGAAATCGGGATTTAGCCTAAGGGATCCCCCCGGTTTTTTTGTGAAAAGAATTCGATGCTTTTTNCGGCATTATATTGCTTTCAATTGTTTAGTTTTCTGGCAAACGGAAATCGGGATTTAGCCTAAGGGATCCCCCCCGGTTTTTTTGAAAAGAATTCGATGCTTTTTTTTCACTGTGCACCCTCGATGGGCCTTGCCTTGCCGGCGGGCAAAAGTTACAATAACTTTTGCCACAGTTTAAGTTGCTGCCGCCGTGCCATTTCGTATCTTTTGTATCTGTATCTTTCTTTTGGCCGCTTTTTGCGTATTCGGCTCTTCTTTTCTTTGTTTTTTGTTGTTTGGGCCCGAGTGTCACTGTCATTGCTACTCGAATGCATTTTAATTCGATTGAGTATCTTGCGGCCTTTTTTTCGCCATGAAATTCGTGCGGCATAAAAAACTCTTAAATAAATCAAATAAATTTCGACTCGCCACTAAGATATTTTATCGCATTCATACCACTACAACAAGCCTACCCTTACCAAAAAAAATCTTTTTAAAAATTCTTTTCCCAATGTCTGGAAAAAATCTGCCTAGCCCAGCAAAAGTTTCCCAGCCGCTTTTCACTTTATTTGGTAGTTCACTTTAGTTTCTCGGTTTTTTTTGTTCTTTGAATACAACAAAAGAAAATTGAACTTGGGGCAGCCTCCGGCCTTGGTTTTCGGGGGATAAAAGGCTTTTGACTTTCCCCCCAAAAAAAAGAGATTTAGATTCCAGTAAAAAAAACGAGACATATCCCCCGCTTGTCATCTATAAATCTCTCTCTGCTCGCGTGACTCAGAATGTCTTGGCTTGTCCACCGAAAAGTGTTAATTTCTAGTTTTTTTTTAAATGCAAAAGAATATAATTAATATTCATGACTGTGGCGTGAATCATTTGCTGGCCAGAAACAATAAAATGCCCAATCAAATTGGGCTGTCAAAATATGTCCAAAATAGAGTTTTCAATTCATTGCCATAATCCATTGATTGCTTACTAATTTTCTGGGCTATTTCGAGGCTTGAAATCCCCGTATTTTGGGGAGAATTTGGGCAATAATAGAAATTGTTGCAAAAACCGGGGCTGGGCAAATATTTTGCTGACGGAAAAACTTGATTGTTTATCAATTTTGCCGGGGCTATTATTGTTTATATTTCGAAATTGGCGAAACTCTGGCCTGGCTCTCATGCGATCTCTTCTTGCAGCACAACAAGCGATACGATACGATACGATACGATACGATAAGAACCGAACTTTTGGGGCAGCTTTGGTGCGGCGCATCTGTTGGATGCAGGCATTGAGAGGCGGCCAGAGATAGTCCGGGCCAGGTGGAAAAACAAAGGTGCCGGCCCCCAAGTAATTGAACAGCAACACAGCGCCGGGCAGGCAAACATAAACAGACCCGAACCGAGCAGGTAAGTGAAGTGCCATGGACTCGACTCCAGTGCACCATGGGTAGCGGGGGCACAGGGCGTACAGGGGGCAGAGGGGGCAGCCCACCTGTTGTCAACTGAGACCATGAGCTGGGAGGGGGGGAGGGGTTGGAAAACTCCGTCCGGAAAATCTGCAGGCCAAAGAAAAGCAACCTCAAAGTCTCAGCTCTGAGTCATCGCGTATCCCCGTATCTGTATCTTTGTGTGTTGTGTATCTAGTGTGTCAAAAGTGAGCGCAAAAGTTTGCGCTTTCGACTTGTAGATACTTTGCAGCCCATTCCACCTTCTTATCCCATCCCCCATCCCCCCCTCCACCCTCCTGTTACTGTTACTTCCGCTGCTTTTGTTTGGCTTTTGTACGCCGGCTATAGTTTGCTATCTTTAAGATACTTTCTTCGTATTTCGGTTATTGTTCTTTGTTCAGCTTCAGCTTCAGCTTCAGCTACAGTTTCAGTTCACTTTTCCCCTAAATACTTTTCGCTGCCTGCAATTTTCGCTGCCCCCCCCCCAAAAACAAGACAACAGCACCATCAACAGTTGAAAACTCTTTCAAATTTTCCAGCATTCGAATTTTGTGCGGTGTTGTTTGGCTTTTCTTGGCTTCTTAATTTTCCTCCTCCCCGATCGACCAATATTTGCAGCTCCGGTTAGCACTCACCTGTGATTATTGGGGCCTGTCTAGTTAACAGGAAAATTCTCCTAGATTCAAATTGTTTTTCTAGGAATTGGAGGTTCAAACATATTGTTTTCCAAAATAAAATTACTCTTAAATGATTTTAAACGTATTTATAAAGGATTTGAAGTTGTTGGAGGTTATTAAATATGTTTTTTTGCAAAGGAAAATTATATTACCATGATGTCAAACTTATATATCTAGGTTTTGGAGGTCTTGCAGGTTATAACATAATTTTTTCTTGAAGAATTATTATAGTTTGTATGCCTGGAAATTGAATACAAAAGCTATTTGAAATCTAGGAAGTATTACCACTAAATTTGGGAATAAAACTAGCATTTTGGCCCTTAACTTCAATACCATTTGTGATTCTGGGCTTATTCTTAATAATATTATATGTTTTAGCGTTAGTTTGAGACCCAGTAAAAATCCAAAAAATCACCCAAAAAATGATTGCAAAACTTTGGAGGAGTTTCAAGGTTTCCCCTATTTTAAAGATGTATTTTCTATTTAGATTCTGACTTTGTGCAGCTGAAAATGTACTCCAACAAGCGCGACTGCATTATTTATAGACTCGCAGCGTTTAATCTGGATTCTGCCATAAAAATCGTGATAAATTGCATTTAAATCTATAAACTCGGGAAAGCAATGCCACCCCGAACTCGGGGGGATGTGGAGGGAAAATCCCGGGAAACTGGTTCCGCAATTACCGCCCCGATAAGAAACCCAAAGAAGCCGAGGAGCGAACTTCACTTGGGCCGGGGGCCGCAGCACCAACAACTTATCGCTTTTTTTTCTCACTTTTTTTTTGTTTTAAAAAAAAACCCACCGCTTCACCTGTTGCCCCGTCCCCTCCAGCACCCCTGGCCTGTTACTTTTTTTTTGTGATCGCACTTTAACCGTCGAACCATTCAAATTTAAATCAATTTGATTCTGATTAGCCACACACACAGTTTTTTACCGTCGTTTTCGAACCTTTTCTGGCCTGCGCCCTCGGTTGCCTCTTTTTGTGTTTTTTTTTTGTCGCCATGGTTTCGGTTCGGTTTTGGTTTTTCGGCGTCGGATCCCAGTCCCTCGATGTGCTGTTGTACCTACAACTAGTAAATAAATTAGTTTTTATTATTGAGAAAACAGGTTTCCACTTTAAACAGAAAAAAGAAAAAAACACAAGCCCGTACAAGGGGAGCGGGAGGGGCGCTGGAATGTTGACTCTTGGGCACGCAGGTTCAGCTCGGTTCGGTTCGTTTGGGTTCGTTTGGGTTCGGTACGGTTCGGTTCGGTTCGGAAGAGAGAAAAGACACGAAAAAGAAGAATTCTTCACAGTTCGCTGACAGAACCTGTTTGGGCCGAAGAAAGAGCCGAGAGAAGTGGAAATATCGGGGGAAGGGTCCCAGGTCCCAGGTCCCAGGTTTCAGGTCTCAGATCCCAGGTCCCAGGTCCGTCGAGTCTTCTGGGTTTTCTTAACACTTTCGTGATTTGAATTCTTTCTCTCTCAAAACTTTTGCCTCCTCTTTGCCTCCTTTTTTTGAATCAATTAAATCAATGGAAATATGCACAAACCTTCCTCTACTCCAAACAAACACTCAACACAAACAAATTATGAACAAACAGAGAAGAAAAGGTGCACTGACAGAAAAAGGTTAGTTGTAGTTCCCTGCAGTTTCATGCAAGATTCCTAGGTCTCTTTGGGCCCGAGTTTCTTCGAGTGCTGGGAAAAGCATACAATACTACGAGTATACTACATACGTATATCCCAAGGAGTTGGCGGAGCGATGAAATATTATTATTCAATGCCATCGATGCGCTCTGTTTGCCATCCACTTTAATTTTGTGTTTTTTCCCCCGGACCCGTCCGCCCGTCCGCCCTCTGTTGTTTTTGCTGTTTATGCGCCGTGTCTAATGACAGTTTTGTGGTCATTATTTGAAATATATACACAAAAATTATACTATATGTACACTTCCCGGGCGATGTGTGTGCTGTTTGCGTATTTACGCGCCGGATAGCACGCCCCCCCATCCAGCCGAGAGGACGAACAAGCTGAATTTTCGCAATTAAATGTTGGCCATAAATTAAATGTTGTCCATTCGTCGTCGTCTGCCATAAAAACAAAAGGAGCCCCCGAAAAAAAAGAGCAAGTCTTTCGGGGGTTAGAAGTCCACAAATTCCGGGGGGAATACTTTTATTGCATCGGCAAAACAGAAAACAGTTTGTACAACTTTGCGTTGGTGCGACAAAGAGTGAAGCTCTTAAATTGGTAAGGATTTCTCTATAGTTCAAATTAACAAAGCTATTACAATTTCCCAATGCTGCCGTGTAATGTACGGTTACCTATAAGATTAGTTATTGTTATAACTTAAAAGGATTGTTATTAGTAAGGGTTTCTGTTTAGTTGCAATCAACAAAGCTATCACCATTTCACAAGTGTGACCATTTACAAAGAAAAGCTGCCGTGTTATGTACGGTTTTTATAAATTAAAAGGATAGCTATAAATAATGGTTTCTGTATAGCTTAAATTAACACAACAATCGTTAGTTTACAAGTGTGATCAATTACAAAGCAAAGCTGCCTTGTAATGTTACAATTTAGTTATTGGTGATATATTTATCTATATTTACTCCTCTAAATTTGCACCACCTGCGGAACCACTTGAGAGGGCGCTGTCGTGCGATGTACGGTTACCCATAACATTAATTAGTGTTATAAATTGACAACACTAGCTCATTTACCCATTAAGTTATTAGAAGTTTACAAATTGCACGGTTTTCAAGCCTGACTTTGGTTTCGTATTATTATTTGTAGTTTTTGATGGTTAGAGGGCGCTGCCGTGTGATGTACGACATAAAAATTAGTGTTACAAATTGGCAGCACTATCTTAAGTATTAGAAACATTTACAAGAAGGTTTTCTAGCTTTCGTTGTTATTTGGGAATTTATTTATTCGCTTAAGAATTTAAACCAGCAGCTCAACCGTTTTGAGGTGGCGCTGCCGTGTGATGTTCGGCCGGCAACACGTTTACCAACTTTCTAGCGTTTGTAATTTAATCCCAGGCCAACCAGCCCAGACCAGACCAGACCAGCCTATAAAATTCTCTCCAATTTTACAATTTGATTTGATGCGTTAATAGGCATCACACTATATAATCATCAGCGTGCGATTGTTTATATTCCAGACACACGCGCCTCTGGAAAAAAAATCCACTATGTGCGCGTTTCCAAGCCTAAAATACCGACTTGTATGGCCAATGGTGGTTTATTGGGCTATATAAATGATGATGCTGCTCATTTCTTGTTCGATTCCCTGTTGTTGTTGCGTGTGTGGGCTGTTGTTGGTGTTATTGGTGTTATTGGTGTGTGGCTGCTTTTGTTGTTGAAATGCCGGGTCTGATAAATGAGTTTTGGCTTTTTTGTTGAAACGACGTGGGAAAATAATGCATTGATTTACATGGCAACGGCGCACATACTCGCACAGAACAACAGCACACTGACCAGCAAAACAATGGGCACCTTGAGACTCCCGTCTAGACATTTCGGTGGAAAAAGAAACAAAATCTCGGACTTGGACTTGGGCTCGGGCTCGGGCTTGAGCTTGGGCTTGGGATTGTGTGGGAGGTTTTCGCGAGCAGGAACCCAAAAAAATATGGCCATTAAATATGATTTTCAAGAGAAAAGAGCAAGCAAGCAAGGTCTTCTAAGTGGATTGAAATGTGGAATAGGAACGCTCAAATCGCTCCATGAGATGGCACTTTTACAGCTCCAAAAAAACGAACTTTACTTTATTTCACTGGGAAACGAAAAGCAGCCACTCATTTTCAACTTAATCCCCGCACCAATCTCAATTCCCAATTACTTGACCATTTATTTTACTGCATCCTCCCCCATTTTTCCCCATTTTCGCCCCCTTCCGGCAAAAAGAGAAAAATCTCTCCCAAAACACTGCAGAGCACAGAGTCAGTGTGGAACAGCTGTTAAACTATTCAAAAGTAATCGCTCTACTTTTGCCCCTGACTCAGACTCACACTTTTCCGCATTTTCATTTCCCCCGGCACCCTCGGATCTCGGATCCACTTGTTTGGCTACTTTCTCGGCAAAAAGTTGCATAAAAGTGTAAAAAACGAGGGACTGCTAACAAATCGAACTGCAAAATCATGGCCATCAATTGCAGAACCGAATTAAAAGATCTCCTAGTTAGCCAGAATAGTGTGACCCTGATTTTTGCCTGAATTTCTTTATAATTCCCAACCGCTTCTGGCACTCTAACCGCCGCTCGTGGCCGGGGCTGGCGGGGCGGAAAAGCCAATATTAATGAAGCGAGCTTGTGTCCAAAACTGTCTGGGAATTGTGATATCTGCAACTGGCTGGCAATAAGCGCCTTTCCATTCATAATTCGATATAAATTCCACTGCGAACCGGCCGGCCGGCTGGGCTGCTGGCCACCCATTGGAATCCGTAAAAACTGTGTGTAAAAAGTATTTTCAACTTTTGGCCACATGCTTCATTTATCACAAATTCATTTATCATTTGTCCCCCCACTCTCAGTGAATGTATTGCTTCCTGCCCCCACCGCCAGCTTCCTCTGTGTCCTCCTGTTTTTTTTACACTTTTTATATCGTTTTTTCAGTTTTTTTTTCTCGATTTTTTTTTGTTGAATGTATGTCGTTGGCAGTGCAGGAAGTCGCGTCGCCTTCGAACCCAAAAACTAAGCTTGGCCAAAATAAAAGCTGGCCAGGGCCAGGGGCAGGGGCAGGGGCGAGGGCGGTGGCGGGGGAGGGTGTTCCGAAAAGCAGACGAAGAAAAATGATAAAGCAACAGCCAGGAGGGGGCGGGACGCAGGGGGTTCGGGTTGGCGAAAATTCGCCTGGCCCGATAAAAATTGTTGGGCGGCAAACCAAAAATAAGAAATGCGAAAAACTGCCAAAGTAAAGTGATATAACAGAAACAGGGTTTGCTAAATGAAAAATTCAGGCAGCGGGAAAAGTTGAGGCAAGTGAAAAAGTTGCAAGTTGATCGAATGCAGGAGATCTTCCACTTATAGAGCAAAGAGTTTCTTATAGGTAAATAAAATTTGATTACCATAAAAGAGGTTTGGTTAGGGAAAAATTTAAGTAGCCGGTAACGTTTTGCGGTCAAAAAATAATATTGTTTTGCATAAGGAATCGTTTTACGTGGGAGTTTTAATACTTAGTACTTTGTTTAATATTATTTAACTTGAAGTTTATAGAGCAAACAGAGGGTTTTTATTGATAAATACAAATTAAGTACCGGGTAAGGTGTTCTTACGTGCCTTACCCAGTACTCAATTTTTATTTATCCACAAATAACTCTCTTTGGTTAGGGATAAAGTTTAGTACCTGGTAACGTTTTGCAGTGGAAAAATAATAAAACCTATTACGTGGAATTGTATAATATTAAATACCTTAAATTATATCATTTAACTTGAAATTTATAGAGCAAAGAGAGGGTTTCTTATGGGTACCGGGTAACGTTTGTTTAGGGAAAAAGTTAAGTACCAGGTAACGTTTTAAAGTGGAAAAATAATATTGCCTATTACCAGGAAACCTTTTAGGCTAGAAATATAATATAAAGAACATAGTTGAATATTTTTCAACCTGAAATTGTCATAGTAAACTGATCATTTAGAAGTAAAAGTAGAAAATTTAAATTCATATAACAAGACACGTTTTGCTAAAAGAAAATGAATGCATAATTATTAATTTATTGAAAATACCGTAGCAAGTACTTGGCAAAAGTAAGAGTGCCGGGCAACGTTTTGGCAAGATCAATATAGTTTATTTGATAAAACGCTTAGATAACGTGACTCCAAAATGCCGCCCATCAACTTTAATGATTATCCTCATCCTTTGTGCGGAACAGGCGCTCTCTCCCCCCGCCCGAAAACCCCTATTTTCCAACGTTTTCCGCCGCTCGGCCATTCAGAAGGGATAACGGTCAGGAAAAGAAAAACCGAAGACAGGGAGACTCACAAGACTCACGGAAGAGGAGAGCCCGGGTGGACGGGTGGACGGGTGGACGGGTGGGTGGACGGATGGATTTCCCCCGAAAATGAAGCGAAGCGAAAATAAAATTTCCCAGCTAATGACAAAATTTCCGGTTTTCACAATAGAAAGAAAACGGAGAAAAAAGCAGCGAGCGGCTCGCAATGATAACAACAAAATTCAAGAGGGGAAAATGCGGGCGGGCAGCAGCAAATGAAACAAGTGAAAGTGTTTCGGGGGGATTAATGCAATTCCTTGAATATTTTGTAAACAATAAAATGCAATCACCGCGAAGAACCGCAGGGCTTTGAAACACATAAATCAAGCGCTGAAGTTAACAGCGGTTTATTTTTTTACGAATCCGCCGGGTGACTAACAGTCTAACACCTACACACCTACACACCCCGAAAGCGTTTATTTGAGAGTTAATTAGCCCCCACAAAGAGGCACAGAAACGCGAAACGGCGGCTTGAGTTACAGCATTTTAAAAAGTCATTTTCGCCCGGCGATCCGATTCCAATTTTCAAGAGTGGGAAAGGCATTTCGAGCCTTTTGTTGCGCATGCGTTGAGCGTTTGACGGCGAATTGTGGAATTTTAAGTGCTTTTTTCTCAGGTGTTTTAAAGGCCAGCCGAAAAGAGACCTGGGACCTGGGACTTGGGACCTGGGAGTGGCTGTGGCTGTGGCTGCGTCCGCGAAAAACAGTTAAATCCGTGCAGGTAATGGCCCAAAATGAATTGCTTGGCGGTTCGGTAATCCCGGCCAGAAAGCTAGAAACCGAAACTCCGCGTCCTAGGCGCGCGGATGAAATTAGTTTTCGTGGAAGTTTTCAGGAAGTTTCTGGGATTGGATTTCACGGGCTCACCGGGCTCACCGGGCTGGATGGAATGACATTCCCGGAATATGCCCGCACTATAAATATACATAAATACATCGTGTATAAACAAAGGAGCGGCGGGGAAACACATAAATCATTGGCGATTAAAAAATAGCAGCAGTCCGGACAGAAGTTCCAGTGACTTGGAATTATTTATTTTTGCTCGCAAAACGCTTATAAGTTCATTCATCTTCAATACACAATTGACCCTCATTATACCGGTTTTAAAATCGCTAATAACTTTTTAATGAGCTTCCTTAAAATAATGTAATGCAATTTATCGATATACATTGAAACAAACGGGTTTATCAACAAAAAGAAGGAAACCTTCTTGATCAGCACCAAAAGCAGAGTCGATCTAGCCATGTCTGTCTGCCCGTCTGCTTGTCTGTCTGTCTGTCTGTCCGTCTGTATGTATAAACACATTGTTCTCCGAGATGGTAAAAG
>JAJJHQ010005613.1:900900-912100 GCA_021223825.1 Drosophila ironensis
TAATGTATACAGTATACAATATGCAAAAAAAAACACGCCCCGGAAGAATTCTGGATATGGTAGAAAAAATACGGCCCCGAAAGAATGCCGAAGTGCCTTTGGAGAAGCACGCTAAATGCCTGTTGGTAAAGTTAAATCCTTGCCAGATAGGCTATACTTTTCTTTGATATTTGACAGGCAGGGGAAAGGCAGGGGGGGCTTCTGCAATATTGCAGATTATTCCTGGAGAATGTAGTCAAGGGCTCGAGGGGATGTCCCCCCAAAAAGGTAACTAATTTCGCAACTTAAAGCCGCGCTAGCCCTTCGCTAGCCCTGTATTTAAATACACATTTTATATATATATTTTTTGGCCTGGCCAAGACACAATGACTGCGCCTCGGCCGAGGGTTTGGGGCTTCTGGGGTTTTGGGACCCTCCGTGCGCTGAAATTGTCAAACAAAAGGCTCGAGGGGAGGCATTGACTGACTGCGCACCGTGCCGGGCCTAATGACTTGAGCCGCAGCAGTCACGGGTACAGTGTACAGTGTACAGTGTACAGTGTACAGTGCACAGTGCAGTGTACAGTGTTACCTCGCCGGCCCGCCTCTTGCCTTTTGTGACTGCAAACTCTCAATCAAAGCCAAAGCCCGGCTCCCCTTTTTGGCAGGCAAACGAAGTATAGTACTGCGAGAAAATGTAAGGGCGCAGCCACCTACAAAGGCGGCAGTTTCGAAACTACCGAAATGCTAAAGGGAAAACTATGAAGCGGCGACAATATGCAAAAAAAATAATCACAGAAATTGTTGAGGAAAGCGAGTTGGGAGCCAGGGAAACCGGCTGCGGTTGTTGGCCCGATTTTTCTAGTGTTTTTCCCCGTTTTTTGGGCGGCGAATTCAAGGAACTTCGCGAAAAGGGTTGCCATTAGCAGGGGTTTTTGACTCTACGATTTTTTGTATATTTTTTTAATATTTAAGTGTTAAAAAGCCCGCCACAAGGGCTTCAAAACCTTAAATTTGTAATGGCAGATCTCTTGCAGAATATGATAGGTCTATTGCTCATACAACACCATGAATCTTAGGTAATATAATTGTCCTAGTAACTCCATCATTTCTAGCGTTAAGATGTTTTAATTTTTGCACCCCTGGTCGGGTTGTTGTAACTGAAAAAAAGGGGTTATTGCCCGACACTGGGCAAGAGCCCTGCCCACCCAAAGTAAAAGTAAAAAAGTGTAAAAAATCATAAAGCAAAAATCTGGGGGAAATTCAGTGGGAAACCCTCTGCCAACTGCACTGACTCACTTTGAGTACTTGAGAGTGTGTTGCACCCGCAAAAATACAAAAAATGGCTTAAAAAAAAGTAAATATAACAAAAAATATTATATGCAGGGAATTAGGAGAGGATTATTAAAGTGAGAACAGGGGCAGAGAATCGGAGAAAGCCAAAGAGACTGAGTGTGGGCGACATGGAGAATGTTTATTTTGCGTGTCGGGGCACTTAGCGCAATTTCCGCTTCAAGGCGAGGCCCAGAGACAAAGTAACTCTCCCTCTTTGGGGTCCCTGTTCCCGGTTTTTTTTTTTGCTCCCGGAGTGGTAACTCCCGCCCTGGTCCCCCAATTCCCGGGTTTCCCGGGTGGGCTACCCTAAATTTTTTCCAACGCTTTGCTTGGCTTTTCCTTGAGACGTCCTTAATGCTTCATTAACAAGTTGTGGCGAGAAGTATATTGTTTGGCTAGGTCTTACTCTGAACTTATGGGGTTTTCCTAATAACCTAAAAGTGTTTGAGTTATTGGAACACACCTCTAGATCCATGAGGGTATCAAGATATCCCCAATAATTCTTTAATCATTGGTTTAGTTGGAGAAAAGTGTATTGTATGGTTAGGCTTTACTCCGAGTTTTTGGGGTTTTCTTTATAACCTAAATGTTATGTTTTTTTTATCCACCTTCGGAGGGTCAGGGGATTAGTATAAGTTATGTAAATATAGAGATGAGTGTTTTGCAAGGTGACAAAAACCTTGTTTAGGTCTTACTCTGCATCCACTATCCTAAAAGTTGGAAACTGGTGTTTGGTATACCCTATTCTTGTCATTTTAAATGGTTTTGCAAGGTAGAACCTTCAATTTGGGCTCGAAATCGGTTGGCAGCAAGACCAAAAGGTTTTCGAAACCATCATATCTCCCAATAAATCATCCGTTGAGTTGTGAGCTGGTAGTTCTTGTCCGTCGAGCAAAACACCCATCGAACCATCTTGAAGCGTGTGTTTTTCTTGCCTCCCTCGTGGAAGAGGGTACCCTCTCGAAGCCGGGGACTACCTGAGCCACTTTTGGGCAAATATCGAATGACAGTAGCCCCGCAGTTCCCAAGTTCCCACTCCAGAGCGAGGCCCGAGGGCCGAACCGAAAAAACCGAACCTTAAGTGGCTCGAATGCTCATTGAAATTTGAGGCTGAAACCGCGTTGGCAGCAGTGGCAGCAGTGGCAGCGGTGGCAGCCCCTGGCTTCGCTGCTTCTCTGGTTCACCGCCGAACATCAAATGTCAAGAGAAAATGGCAAGAAGAAGCTGCAGGAGCACAGGAACGCAGGAAAAATAAGAAAAACAGCAGCCCAGACGACACACACTAAAAGCCGGGGGAAGCGTCTTCGGGTAGAAAAAGCAAAAACCTTTTGGCGGACAAAGGTTCCATTGTCGGGGCAGAGACGCTCCGTAATCAAATATCAATGGAGAGGAGCTGCCATTATCCTGCAGGATGTACGTGAATAGGCAGCTCAGGGCTTGCTGCTCGGTGCCCGAAAAAAGTTCGCTAATTAAGCTCCGGGCGACACACAGAGAACTAGTGTCGAAAAGCCAAGAACAAAACAAAAAGCACTCTCTGAAAGGGTTCAGGGAATGGCACAAGGAATGGCACAAGGGATGGCTAAAAGGATGAAAGGAGCTGCAAGGACCAGCCGAAGATGGAGCGGATCTGGAAACGGATGTTGCAAATGATTCAATCAATTTGGATTAGAAGCCAATGCTCTGTCGCGGATGTTCGAGTCGGGGAATTTGCGGCAAAAACGATTGAATTTCAGGGCCGAAAAAAAAAGCTGAGCCAAGCTAAAGCTCAGCTTAAAGTCATTTGGCTTTCGATTGCAGGGGATTATCAGGCGTGGCGCATGTGCTTTCCCCCCAAGTATTTCACATTTTTATGGTCTCTGCTTTTGTTGCGAATAAATTTGCCAAAACTCCAAAGACAGACAGACAGACAGACGGACCAACCGACAGACAGACAGACAGACCCTCTTCAGATAGTAGTTCCACCTTGGATGGGCTCTTTCTCTTTCCCGTTTCCCAGCAGCAGGCTGGCTGCATCATCAAATTCATTCCCGGGCCCATTCATTCTTCCGCATTCCATTAAAGAGTTGAAAATCTTCTTCCTCCCAAACTTGAAAGTCCCTTTGTCTTGGAGCCAGCTTTTCTGCCCAGATACTTTACTATATACTGGCAAAACACTTATATAGACATTTATGCCGACCTGCTGGGTTTTTTGTTTGTTGACGACGTCGCTGCCAGAGGCTCAAAAATTGTCGAGGGCGAGGAAAATTTAGAGGAACAAATGCTTTAAATCCACAACAAAACCGAAAACCGAGTTGGCAGCGAGAAAAATACAAATTCCGCGAAAACTGCAGTCGTAAAGTTTAATTGTGGCTGTGCCTGCCTGGCCACCGAAGTTTTTCCGAGGCTCGAATAGTGAAAATATTTACGTATTTACAGATCGTTTACATAATTTGCGAAGCCGCCGGGCTCTTGTTTTTCCCCCTTACCACTTGCCATTAAAAATGAATGGAAAAACAATGAAAACGCAAATCTCACTTCTGCTAATTGGATTCAAAGATTTCGGACTCTGCCTGCGAGTTATGCAACCCACACTGTCTGTATATCTGTATTTCTGTATATCTGTATATAAGGCGAAGGAACTGCATCAAATTTGCACAAGAAGTGTTAAAATTTTGCGCCAGCTGCACGCAAATTTACACTGCAAGAAAAGGGTGGACGGGACGGGGGCGGGCGAGGAAGATTGTCGGAATAAACAAGCAAACTTCTTTCCCAACAATCCAATGAAAAATTGTCCAAATAAATATTTTTTGTGCCAGGGGGTGGAGGGGGGGAAAAACTCGGAAAATTGCGGGCAAAGGAAACCGTCGAACAAGTCAACTGATGAAAGGCAACAACAACAACAACAGCAAGAAGAAGGAGAAGAAAAAGTACCAAGGAAGTTCACACTCGAGAGTCAAGCATGAAATTGTAGGAGAGAAAGTGCAAGGGCCCAACGAACTTAACCATGATGGACAGTGTTGTCCTCGTCAATGGCCTATAGGAGCGGCCGCCGAAGAAGAGCACCAAAGGACTCTTTCTAGGACCCAAAACAAAAAAAAAAATACAGAAAAATATTTAAAAAAAAAAGAATGCGGAGGCGAAGAATTTCCCAGTGACATCAAAATTTACATTTTGCACTCAAAAAGAGTGCGAAGTGAGAGGCAAAAAATGTGCAAAAAGTATAGGAAAATTGTATAAAAGGGAAAAGCAACTTCCCTTCCATTGGGGAAAAGCCAAAAAAGGGGGGGAGAGAAAGGAAGTGAAACAAAAATGGGGTTATATATACATGCAGATATATATAGGGGGGTCGGTAGGTGTTGACTGTGCAACAACACAAAGTTGGCAATAAAAATGCAACCAACCTAGGCGAGAAGTCAGAAGGACCAAGACCAGGAGCCGAGGAGCCGAGGCAGGAGCCAAAAGGAAGAGACTAAATCATAAATGGATGATAGTCCACACCAGCAGGGGCGAAAAAAAGGGAAAACACACACACAAATATGAAGAGGGAAAACGGGAAAAGGGCAGGGGACAGGGGAAAAGGAGAGCGAGCGCAGGTCAGAGGGCACAGGACGCAGGACACAGGACACAGGACACAGGACCAGGACACTGGAACTCCGGAGCTGCTGAAGCTGAAGGAGCATAGGAAATGAGTTTCAGGACTTTTCCACAGCTTCTGTCTAATGGCAACGCAACGGCAACTCTCCGACACTCCGGCCACACTGGCCACTCCGGAGGCAGCTCACAGATTTCATTTTGAACTTTTGAGGTCTACAAATATACATATATTGCATATATTTCAGATATGCCATATACATATTTAAATTTATACAATTTGGCAAGTCTTTAAGTTCGAAGTGGGGGGGCTTAAAGTGTTTTTTATTGCACTTACACTTACAGTTTGTTTTTAATGCGACTTCTTTGTTTCGGGGGGGACTTGCAACTTATTCGCCTTTAATAAACAATTTCAAATAGTTGAAATTGCCTTGAAATTGCCTTGATATCCTCTATGATGTCCCCACACATCCATGGGGCATCCACGCATTTTTTAATTTATTCTCCTGCCCGCTCTGTTTCTCCCAATTTCTCTGCACTTGGTTTTTCTGTTTCATTTTCATTTTCATTTCCATTGCCACTTGCCCCCAATTGAGTCACTTGCCATTCACCATTCACCAGCGAAAAAAAAACCCAAAAAAAACAAACAAAAAACCGAAATCTACACAAAAAACACAGCCCAGATGGAGTGGAGCGGAGCGGAGAAAACATAAAAAACTGTCATGTGTTCGCCTCCGAAATTATGTATCTCAAAGATACAGATGCACGCGAGCTGGTGGTAGGTAGCTTGTAGTGTTTGATTTGCGCTTGATTTATGCGCTTTTTAAATGGCAAAGATTAGACATTTGTTTAGCAATTAATTTTGGATGACACTCTGGCCCACGGCCCTCGCAACTGAGGGGCGACACAAAAATGCAGCCAAATTGCCGCAGCGTCGAGTGGTCTTGTGGCAAGCGGTCGGACGGATGGGGCTGTTGCATCATTAGGACAGCACCGCCTACACGGAGCCAATCTTGAGTGTGCCACCGTTTCCACTACACTTTGTTTTTGGCCCCCCAATTTCCCCTTTTTCTTTTTCTTTTTCTGTTCGGTGTGGTTTTCCCGGTGGCGGCATCGGGCGAAACGAAGCGGACAGGTGCTAATTAATTATAAACGCTAATCAAAGGGTATCAAGGGTATGAAAGCTGGCAGTCACCTCAACGCTTTGCTGGAACACCCTGCTAGAACTGCTAACAATTTTTAGGGTTACTTTCCAAATTTGCTTGGTTACAGTTCAGGAATACCAATTTTTATCCTATTTTTACCCTATTTTCTAACATTGCTGGGGTTTTTAGGTCTAAATTGCGATCCTATTGAAGTTTTATATCTGTAATTTGTGATTTAAAAAATATAATCATTTTTACAGTATGTTTGGATCACAGATTTTAAAGATCTCTCAATATATATTATATCAATATTATATCGAATTAGCCAAGGAACATTTTCTAATATTGTTGGGGTTCTTAGGTCCCAATCTCGATCCTGTTGAAGTGTTATATCTTTTTCTTGTTGTGGAATTAATAAATAAGCTGCAGTGATTTCAATAAAAATCTTGAGAGTATGCTTGGATCACAGATTTCAATGATCTCTTGATATATTATAAAACAAGTAGAAACGCTGTAGTCGAGATTCCTCGACAACGAGATACCATGTACCTCTCTTGCCGTTGCCGTGGGAAGGGGTGGGTAAAACTTTAATTGGTCATATCTTCTATATTTATTGTCCGATCTGAACGTAATTTTGCATGCACGTCNTGATACAGATATAGATCATTTTTAAGATGATCTCAGAATAGGCAATTACTAAATGGCTTGGAAATAAACTTAAAGATCATAAAAGATCATTTCATATAGTAGCCTTGTACCTATGCTAAGGGATTATATGAGGCAAAGTAGTACCACCGTTTTATAATAGCATTTTTTAATGGATACTCATAATACCCGAAGTATAGCCGAAAATCCCAGAGTATCTCCAAGGTTGTGACTGCATTCTGTCGTCTTGTCATCGGCAAGTGAAACGGAAGAAGGTGAAAGGTGTCTGGGCGAAGTCTAATGATGGAACTCGTGGACTTTTCGAGGGGCAGAGTGTCTCCAAGCGGCAGATATACATACATATTGTATAGTGTGTATGGGGAAACAGAAGCAGTATATGTAAGATGTTTAGGTGGCAAGATGCTTCGGTGTTTCCTCATCAATTTGGCTGGGATGTTGACTTAATTTTTTCACCCTGCGCCTGGTTGGCATGATTGAATGCCCTGGCAGAGTGAAGGAGCGTGAAAAATTAATCGAAAACACATTTATTTTCGGGCTAAAGTGTCTGGAGTCGAGGCCCGGGGATTTTCGCTTTAAATGCACGCCGATTCTCCCGGTTCTCGTGCATTTTTTCGAAGGAAAACAAAACAAGAACGCTACGAAATGTTTCCATTTTTGCTTAATTAGCTTAAAAGCTGCACAAATTCCATTCAAAGTTTTCTTTTCCCTTTTCCCAGCTTCTTTGCGCTTTGCCTTTCCATTTTTCTCCCCGAACAATATGGTAAAAAATGCGAAAAAAAAATGCCAGTTGAAACACAACAAAAGTTGTCGCTTTGGACAAAAGGCAAACACAGAACTTTAGCGTCTGTTGTTCTTGTTATTATTGTAGAAAGTCACACAAAACTTCAATTAAATAAATGATTTTATGGAATTAATTATGCATGAGCATGAGCACGAGCAGGGGGACAATGAGAAGTGGAATAATTTGAATTAAAACGAAAATGCAAAACTCTTTGGCACAATATTGCACTTGTTTCGAAGGGAAAATCGCTCTAAACTTGCACAAGATCTTCTCAATTCAGCTGGCTAAGGGTTTGGATTTTGGATTTTATTTTTGAGTGGCATTTCTGCGCACTTTTCCCTGAAAATCGCCCCTTTTCCTCATTTCAGCTCGCCGCTGTGGCGTGTAGTTTATTTATTTCATAGTTTTTGTGCTGCATCATCTTCATTTCCGGTTGGTAATACGAAAAGGGCCAGGGAGGGCCAGGGAGGGCCGCTGCACGGCAAGAAAAAATTGCAGCAAACTTAAAAATTGGAGCAGCATGTGCTCCGCTTTTGTTGCAATACATGGCCAACTTTTGGTGGTAGTGCATGGGCTATGAGGAAAGCAAACAACTTCCTAAATAGAAACGGAGATTTGTGAGTCGGAGTGCGAGTTGGGCCGCAAAACATTTTGTTTTTATGCGCCACTTGCGTGTGGCAGCTGCATTAAGCCGAAAAAAAAGAGGCAGCCGGGCCGGGCCACCGGATTCTCCAGACAGAGACGACGACCCCACATGAAGTGAGCCAAACTGGGTGGGTGACAAAGTGGCTGTGATTATGGCCACGAAAACAGCACAAGTTATCCGAAAAAAACCGAAAAAAAGCGAAAAAAAACACTGAAAAACCGGGCAAACTTCATCTAGTTGGACTCGGCCGGGAAGCCAAAATCATCATCATCATCATCATCAGCAGAGAGACGTTTAATTGAAATGGCCCAACGCACGCCACGACCATAAAAACCATTTCAAGGTGCCGCATTAGTCGTCAGCCACAACGCCCCATCCAACCGGGAAATACGAGTATGTATGGTGATGAGGGGCAGGCAGGCCTCCCTCCCGGGGAAAAAACTCCAAAAATTAATAATCACAAGCCCCGAAAATAAAAACGAAAACCAGCAGTAGTACTCGTAGTAGGGCCTGCTGACAATTATAAACAATTTTGATTTGCCAGGGCGATTTATCAACTGAAAATGTAAGAAAGATGAAACCCTCGGAGGAGGAAGTGCAGAGAGTGTGTGTGCTCTATCATCATAAAAAACAGACATCGAAGGCAATTTTCAAGGATTTTTCACACTCATTTTTCACTTGCTGCTGCTTTTGATGACCGAAAATTACGGCTGGGCGTGTGGCAAACGGAAATGAAAAATTGTCCTATTTCGCCGCAGTAACATATAGTAACATATACGTATAGTAGGTGCTCCCGATCCCGAAAACTGTTGATAGAGATCAATGGGAGCGTAACCCGATAGCCATAGCTTTTCCACCTACGGCTCCCTCTTTGATTATTATAATTTTCCTCCCTCGGTTGCGGTTAGCCGTGTGGCATGATGTTGCAATAAATTTGTGCTCAACGATGACGATTATGGGGCGAATTTCCCAACCAAACTTGGTTCGCTTTTCTTGTCGGATCGGTAAATGCTATTCGGACGGACGGGGTGTGGCGGTGTGGTGTGTATTTTATCCTGATAAGCATGCAAAAGTTGAGTTTCAGCATATTTTCGGGGGAAATTCAATTAAAAGGCAACAAACGATGTCAGCAACCTAGCGGGGGGTTGCCAAGGAAAGCAAGCGGCTGGGGCGGGAAAGCGTGGAAAGCGCGTCATGCATCAATCAATGGCATCATCAATCATAAGCCAACAAACAATATCCATATATACGGCTTGCCATGTTTGCATATAGCGAGCCATCCACATGATATTCATATTTATGCGAGCAAGTCATTCATTGAGTTTCGAGTTCAAAGCAAATTGATTAGAGAACGGCCGGGGCAGCAAGGGGTTAAGGGTGTTGAGTGTGAGAAATCCACCGATAAACACCGTGACGCGGTCTAGGCTTCGGCAAAAAATTTCAAAATACTTGCAACGCGTTTTTATCTTTACAATATTTGTATTGTGCCTTATTTACTTTTGCACCAAACTATGACAAATCGCTTTTAAAAGGGTTCAACTGTGTCATTTGGCCAGCAAAAAGTTTCGACATTTTGATATCGTGTACAAATGGTATATTGACTTTGTTTATTCTTGATCAGCATCAACAGACGAGTCGATCTAGCCATATACGTCGGTCCGTCTGTTTTTGGAGACTATAATATATAGAGGAAAAGTAATTGCATGTTCAAAATTGTATGATACCAGTTCAGCACAAGTTTGCACCCCCGAAAACCCCGAAATTCATTGGCGAAAACCACCAAAAAACAATTAAAACTCTAGAGCTGCGATGGGCAGCCCTTGGCTCTTTCGACTCCCAGTGCTTGCAAAAACAAAGAGCTGTGAATCGACATGCCGGCTCCCTAGTTGAAAATCTGTGCCCTTCGCTGCTCTAGAGGTACCAAATTTGGATATTACATTGGTAAAGCCAATATCTAATCTATGTTTTGCGCTAAATCATCCGGTTTCTGGCGCCCACAATTTTAATATTATAATAATGGAAAAAGCATATTTAATGTTGTTAAAATCAGGTCGAAATCAGGTATTTATAGTCTAGACACTCGACTATAACCGTTTTTACTTGCTATATGTGTGTTTTTTTAGAGAGCTGATGAATGCATCGAGGGTACTAGAACTCATTAAATTTGTCTACTAAAAAAGCGCCGGACTTTAAAGAGCCCTTAAGTATAGCCCTGCGTGAAGCGTAATTCCATTAATTTGCTGTTGGCCTTTTACAGGAAGGGCATTTCTGGGGTCAACCTCAATTATGACTGCGATTTTCCCCGCCCCTGCCCTCTTTTATTGGGTTTGTTAATGATTATTCATTGATGTGTGATTGGCAAACAAAATTGTTAATTTCTCATGTTGGCGCTGGCGCGGCTGTTTGGAAATTGTTAACGAGAATTATCTCCCCTTTTTGCTGTTAATACTACGTGCTGTAAATTTACAATTTGTTTATTATCGGCGCTGACAGGGGGCAGTTGAGTTAATGAGGCGTGACTGCCAAGCATATAGTTAACATTAACTTGGTGGCGATGCCAATCGATTTGGCCTGCTCGCCCGAATTAATTGCTAACCGTAGTTCCCAAAAACCGAACAGAAACCGATTTTCCCCCGCAACCTGATTGCTTTTCCGGCCATCTTTAGAATATAGTAGTACACACCGCCTGGAGTTTATTTATTAACGATTTCTTCTCTTTTTTTCCTTTCAGGTATGCAAAAAGAACAAGCTACTGAACAGTTAAGGTAGGAACGGTGCTGGTGTATAAATATTATATACTATATACGTGGAAAATCGTTTGATTACCAGCACATCCGCACATGTATTATTTATTTCTCATTGAGGTCACTGCCAGGCGTTCACCTTAATGCTCTAAAGAACACCTTTCTACTCTTTATTTGTGTGCCCATCGATATATAGTATGCATGATATTTTCCTGACATCATTAGGGTCACAATTTTCCGCTAAACGTTTTGCTTTTCCTTGCATAATATTTTGTGGGGACATCGGGTGAAATAAACTGTGATTTTGATTATTAGTTTCTAGAATATAGCTGTTG
>JAJJHQ010005613.1:935517-952021 GCA_021223825.1 Drosophila ironensis
TTGAGTGATCAAATGGTTTCCCAAGTTTTTGAAGGGAAAAAATCGTTAGGCAACATGTGTGAACATCTAAATTTTTGGAGTATTTCACATAGATTTCAAGAGTATTTATAATTCCCTGTTTCGCCGCCTCATTTTTGATTAAATTTCGTTTTTTGTGGTCGCTCTGCTGTTCTCTTCAGCTGGCCACGTTGAAGTTTTCGTTTGAAATTAGTACGCATTGTCCTTAATTGTTGGGGCGTTTGTGCAGGGGGGGGCCCGGCGTTTTATGGGGTTTTCCGAGGGGTCTTTGGGGGCGCAATATAACCCTCGTACTGCATACATAGTATGCTATACGTATAGCCGGCTTGGCCAAGAGCCATTGACTTCGCTCCCTGCTGCGTGTTTATTTATTTGACTTGTGCATGTCGCTTTTGGGTGTTAACTTTAATAATTAACGGCATTAATTGCCGCATATGTCACATGTTTGCTTTACCCCATATACGGTATATATATATATACGAGTTCATGTGTACATAGCCCCCCATTTTGCCTTGGGCCTGCATTTGTCTTGCGTTTCCATTTATAGTCGCATATTTGGCTTCGTTTTGTTTTCTACAGCTTTTTTCCACTCCCTCGCGGGAGTTGCGTTGGGCCGCGGCAACTTTGAAATATTTAAATGCTTAGGTCAGAAATTCCTCCCCCGGAATTGTGAGTTGCATAATTCATAAATGAGCCAAATGGAAATTGTGCATTTCTAGGTCTTTAATTGCCGGGGCTGAAGTTTGTCCACAGCATTTTGAGGGTGCTTTTCAAACCCGGCTCTTGAAAAACGAACAAGGGTAACACATCGGCAAAATGCCAGTTTTATGACAGTCACCTTATTTTCGGCTTGTACTAACCTTCAAAAAACTGATGTTGAAGTTTCATGATATTCTATTCATTAGTTTGTGAGTTATTGTGCCAAGAGTGACGCTAGTGAAGCCTAGATCTTGGAGATTATTACAGGTATAGAAAAAACAATTGCATATTCGAAATTGTGTGATACCAGTTCAGCTTAAATTTGTTTCAAAAATCGGAAGCCCACTCTCGCACCCCCGCAAACCACGAAATTCTGTAGCGTCTACAATTTTAACACTAGAGGCACCAAATTGGGATAGTATATTGGTAAAGCCAATATATATCTATGTGGCGAAAATCAGTAGGTTACACCCAGACACTTACTTGTTATGCCTGCCAATCGATAGCTTAAGAGTCCAGGGCAAAGTTAATTGCATTATTGGGCGATTGCCCAGCTAAATATTTATTTAAATTAAAACGTCACATTCATAAAGCTTTGATTAAAAAAGCAGACCACTCGCCCACCCGATGTCTTTGGGCTTTCTAGGACCACCCCGAAAATAATGACAATGTCATAAGCACACAAAGGCTTGTTTCCTTCTTTGAAATGTAAAAATTTCTTTGATATTTATTTATTAATAGTGGTTCATTAGGGACGCCAATAAAAACCGGTAAGTTGCTGTTTGAAAAATGCTTTGTTTATCGTTCGGATGCGAGTTTGGATTGGAAATGCTTTGTCTCCTAATGAGAACTAATGAATGCGTTGGAGTTCGGAGGCGCTGCCACCGGTTTTCTTTTCGTTTATTACGAGTGCCGTGATCTTTTGTGGGTTGCACAACCCACACAAGATGGGCCAGTAAATCTAAAAAAAAAATAAAGTCAATAAACCGGTTTCCGATCTGCTCTCAATCGGTTTTCTGGTGGCTGGGGGCTTGACAAATGCATTTCAGATTAAGATCAGAGATCTTATCGAGCCCCAAACTAATGGTCTTGAATGTGATGACAATAAATTGATTTCGTGATTATGGGAATCCGATGCGGAATTTATGAACAGAGATAATGCAATTTGAAGTCATTTAGATTGAATATCTGGCGTGAATTAAGATGTTAAACGTTTCGAATGAAAATTATTGAAGTGCCCAACTGTTTTATTGCTTTTCAAATAAGCATTTTAATATCCTGTGTCCCCCAAACGATTTCACACTCGTTCCTCGGCGACGGGGAAAAGCGAATCGGAAGGAAAGTTGCGAACATCAAAAGGGAAAAGGAAAACTTCTCGACTGTTTCTTGTTTTGCCTTCCATTTTGTGGCTTCTGTAAAGCGTTTTTCCACGCCCAACACTCAACGCACTGGGAGGGATAGCGGAATGTGGAGTGCGAGTGCGGAATGCTTAAGGCGCTTATGGTGCAAAGAAAAGTTCAAAAATCTCATTAAATACAACAATATAAACATGCAGCAACAAGAACAATATACTAAATATTTATGCCATGCTGTAAAAGTTCATTTTTTCGTTCGCTTTCGTTTGGCTTTTTCACATATAAAAATTGTGTAAAATAATAAAAATAATTTCAACGACAACGACAACGGCAATGCCAACGCCAACGCCAACGCCGATGCCGCACAAAGAGCTTTCCTTGCAACACATTGTCGCCCCAGACGCCAGCCATTTTGTGTTTGTTGCGTGTAATGGATGCCCGTTATGTGCAGAAATGGGAATCGGAATCGGTATACTATAGCATACACCGTGGCGCACATATAGACGGGGGATTGGCGGAAGGATTTTCAAGGGATTGGATTGGGAATCGGGTTTGCGATTCGCCTTTTTGCATTACTTCCCCTTGAATGCGCTCTCTGTGCAATGGCTGGCCACACCATCTCCATGCCCCTCGCCACCGTGGCATAAATATAATTATTTTGTTATAAAAATGCATTCCACAACGAGAAAACGAGTGAGAAAATAAAGGGGAAGCCCGGAAAGCACGGGATGCCCGGGATGCTCGGGATGCCCGGGAAGCCGGAGTGCATTCGTTTATGCGACACTTGTCCTTAAGCATTTCGCTGCCAGAGAAAAAAGGGAAATGTTTATTGCCCAGACATTACCCTTGGCTGCCCTCGAGTGCAGTTCTGCGCGATCCTCGTAAATATTAGCCGGTCGCGGTTATTCTTTTGTGACTCGTAATTACATGTAAGAACCCAAACCACTCGGCTTCAATTCCCAATTGATTTACGGCCTTGTCCATAATTGTACGAGTAGCACTTGAAATGGCGCTAAATTAACCCAGTTTTTCCCTCTTTTCTCCGTTGCAGTGTTTAAAGTCGCGCCACAAGGAATTTCAAATCGTTAAAGGACCCGAGACAAAGGTGAGTCCCACACAGCTGTCAAAGGCATTCAGATAGTAGGCCCCCTGCTCCCTCGCATTGCACTGAGATAAAACGAGTACAAACGCTGTGGTCAACCGTTTTAATTAATCAGCCGGTGCACATGAACATTTGACGAATCGAAGTGACGTCATCCGGCATTTGCAGCGGCATGCCGTTGGGCAACACTTTAATTGGCCATATCTTATATATTTATTGTCCTATCTGGACGTAGTTTCGCATGCATATGCCTAACGATTAGCGGACTCAAACTTAAAACTTAAAATTATGTATCTAGCTTTCGAAGATATAGCAAACGAACAGACGGACAGACAGAGATTTGTACCTTAAGGTACATGGTATAAACAGACCTCCAATAACCCGAAATTATGGCTAGCAAAGGCTAATTTTTTTGGGTTTTTTCAATTCAAGTTTTAATTAAAGTTCTGAACCAGCTTATGGTAATTTTTTGGCAGTGCACCCCCGTCCTTTGGCAGCGTTTCCAGTCAACTGATTATAATAACACGATTTATCAAATGCACGTAAATTACAATAAATTAAACACGAAATTAATATTAATGACAAGGACAGGCGCAGAGCAGCACACAGTGCCTGTGTGTGGGCGGTGGTTGGGTTGTTGGGTTGGGCGCCAGTTAACTTGGTTGCGTTGGGTTGATGATATCTTGGCCCTGGGTTTGTGTGTTTTGTGCAGAGACAATTGCCAAATTAAGTGCATGCCACTGAAGCGGCCGGCCACGCCCATATTTCACCGCCCCGCCCCCTGCAGCTGCAGTCGCCATCTTAAATATGAAAATCGTTCTTTTGATTGCAAATTTGCTTATTTGCTTAGTTGCATTGCATTTGCAAGGGCCCGCAGTTAATAGGCCCCGGACGGACACAAACGCACAACACACCGCCATCGAGTGGAGGCCAACCAATGACCAGGCGATTGATCAGGGCAACCTAACCGAGTGGAGGACCCGCAAGAGGCATTTTCCGATGCAGGCCGCAGTGGAGGAGGGCGGGTTGAACGCTTTATGGCTCCCCCCAGTCCATTGGAGATGAGCCAGTGAGTTTTCCGCACGAAATAGCCTTTGAAACGGGGATGCTGGTGTTAATTATCTCAAATTTTTTCTGAGGTTACCAGCCTTTCTAGGCGATTCTCAAGACGGTTAGGTGGGGGGTTACCAAACCAAGTATATCCCTTTGAAAGATTATGCATTTAAATCCTGCACAATGTTGCCATCGCTTCTCTGACATAGCCTTTGAAACAGGGAGGCACTAGTCTTCTGTTAATTATCCCAATTTTATGTAGAGGTTCACCGCCTTTCTAGGCGATTCTCAACTTGGTTGGGTGGGTGGTTACCAAGAATATCCCTTTGAAATGGGGCTTATATCCCTGGAGCGCATGTATTTAAATCCTGCAAAATGTTGCCATAGCTTCTCGGCTATCTGTCACATGAGCACTTGCAGTCATCGCTTCCGTATCTCTGATTTCCTCAACGCTCGCCACAACTTGCAGCTCATCCCTAATTTGCGATAGCTGCAAGGACTGGCAAAATTTTGCATATTTGATGAGCCTGCCCCAGGAATAGCTGGCTCCGTCTCGCTCGCCGGATAGAGGAGTCCGTGGCCGATGTACCTGGCCTGTTGAGTTGCAATTTGGCTAACAAATTATGCAACAGCAACAGCAGCAGCAGCAGTAGCAGCAGCAAAAGCAAAAGCAAAAGCAACTGCAACTGCAGCAGAGCGGTCCCACTGACCCAACTTTGCACTGGGAAGGCAAGGCGGGGATGTGTGGCAAGAAGCGTTGACTTTACGGCCCGTCCGGCGGCCCTGTTAAATAATTGTAATTTATGGCATTTTACACAAATAAATATATGGAAATCAATAAATTTACCTCTCCCACTGGGCACTCTGAACTGGAAACTGGGAACTGGGAGTTCGGTTTTTGGTTTTTGGTGCATCGCAAATTGCTTTTTGCCGCCTGCCCTGGTTATGTTTATTGTTATTTTTGGACTTTAACAATTATTTTATGTTGTCGCAATTTAAAAAGCTACCAGACAACGAAAACGCAGGGCGAGCGATAGAGAACAGACGGAGGCAGCATTCAAAATTAATTTTTCCCCATGCCTTTCCATATTTCAATCGTGGCATTTTCAACTCTTTTTTAATGTGTTTATATGCGGACAATATTTTGCATTTCAATTGCGGTTTTTTGTTGCGGCCAACGTAGGCGTGTACACATGCGAAAACACTCGTCCTACATCGATATACACAGACTATAATAGCTCTCAATTTGCTGGGTTCAAATGGGGCTGGGAATTACGAGCGCACAAGAAAATGCATGCCGATGTTTCAAAAAAAACATCGATCATCCGACCAATGACATCGATTATAAATGCCTTGCCGCTTGGCCCAAAGTATGCACAGTTTTCTTCTCTTAACCTTTGCATTTAGCTTTAATTAATCCTCACATTCATCGGTAATTATGGCTCAGGAAGTTTATAAATTCTTGTTTTCATTGAACTTCATTAGAGCCCCTTGGCAAATCGATGTTTGCATTCTGTTTGTCACAACAAAGGCAACGAAACTTGACTGGACAAATCAATTTCAATTTGAATTGCGATCTCTCAAAGCTCTTAATTTAGTCGATTTGATTTCGAGTTGCGATAAAACTCCATGTGTCGGATAATGAAAAACCCTAGTCGGAGCTTGTTGTTTTGCTTTTCCAAAACTAATTTTGTAAATTGCCCTCGTTGAATTTTAATTCAATTTCCTTTTTGCATATGGACATGCCCAGGCGCTCGAAAACAGAAACAAAAAACAAAAAGTAAATTTATACGGGGCAAAAAAAAAATACTATATTCCATAAATATGTTTGCTTATGACTCGACAAACACGGCCACGCCCCCGATGCCGCCTCCCCTCCCACGTGTGCATAAAAATTTTATGTTTTGTTGATTTTTGTTTGGCTTTCCAATATTGTTTGTTTGCTCCGTGTGCATGGCTGTCATCTCCTTTTTATTTCATTTCATTTCATTTTATTCCATTTCTTTTATTTGTCTCGTTTCCTCTTTATATTTTTGTCATATTGAAAAATCGAAATTAATTAAAATGTGTCAAAGTTATTAAATTTTATTGTCATTTGCCATAAATAAACAAATGTCGTGCGCAATACGCTCTAAGCCCATAAACAGTCGCCCCATTTCCCAACGCATTCCCCAACCCGGCGCAACTCTTTCAATTAGAATTTATAGAAATTTATGATTGTTTATTTGTAATATTTTCCTTCGCCTCTTTTTTGTTGCACTCCCATTTTTTGTGTTCTTCGCCGCCGCCAGTCTGCGTGTTTTCCGACAGTCCGAGTCCCCGTCCTCGTCCCCGTCCCCCTCTACTCGTTAGTCACGCGTTTTCCGTCGCCTGGTGTGAAGAGTAATTATCGACGCTTTATGACAGCCGGTCAACTTCATTTGATGTCCATTAATTTGGCCACACTTAACGGGGCTTGGGTGTAGCGTACGGTTTTTGGGTACCGGGTAACGCAGGGTCTCTGGTATCCATGGGTTTACGCACTGCAAAGTGTAATTCATGAGGAGTTACAGTCATTTTGAAGCAATCTCCATTGGGTTTTGGGTATCGCTACATTTCTGTTTAGTTTTTTTTTGGGTACCGGGTAACGCAGGGTTTCTGGTTAGCCACTGGGTTACCCACTGCAAAATGTTATTCATGAGGAGTTACAGTCATTTTGAAGCAATTTCCATTGGGTTTTGGGTATCGCTACATTTCTGTTTAGTGTTTTTTTGGGTACCGGGTAACGCAGGGTCTCTGGTATCCATGGGTTTACGCACTGCAAAGTGTAATTCATGAGGAGTTACAGTCATTTTGAAGCAATCTCCATTGGGTTTTGGGTATCGCTACATTTCTGTTTAGTTTTTTTTTGGGTACCGGGTAACGCAGGGTTTCTGGTTAGCCACTGGGTTACCCACTGCAAAATGTTATTCATGAGGAGTTACAGTCATTTTGAAGCAATTTCCATTGGGTTTTGGGTATCGCTACATTTCTGTTTAGTGTTTTTTTGGGTACCGGGTAACGCAGGGTCTCTGGTATCCATGGGTTTACGCACTGCAAAGTGTAATTCATGAGGAGTTACAGTCATTTTGAAGCAATCTCCATTGGGTTTTGGGTATCGCTACATTTCTGTTTAGTTTTTTTTTGGGTACCGGGTAACGCAGGGTTTCTGGTTAGCCACTGGGTTACCCACTGCAAAATGTAATTCATCAGGAACTACGGTCATTTTGAAGCAATCTCCATTGGGTACCGGGTATTGCTACATTAATGTTTAGTTTTTACCACTGCAAAGTGTAATTAACCAAGAGTTACAGTCATTTTAAAGCAATCTCCATTGTGTGCCGGATATCTCAAAGTTTCTGATCTAAATAATTTAGAAAATATCAACTTCAATTCGAACCTAAGACCCCAGAATTCCTACGAAAACAGAACAAGATTTATGACTGGTGCAACTTGAAATAAACAGAATTCCCTGCATTCTGGAAATGTGAACTTTATTCCCCAATACATCACGTATTTTCGGGGTTCGCCTCGAAAAAGGCCTCTGATCTCGCGTTTTGATTGCCTGACAACTTCTTAAACTTCACCTTCAGTCCGGTCAGAGCCGGGGCACTCGGGGAAATTTGTTTATTTTCATTTTATGCGTGTTGTCTCAGCTGGACAGCGAACTACACACGAGAGTGGAAACTCCAGGCCCTCCGACGGTCACGTATGATGACCCAAATGTACCGAAATGTGCGGCGTACTACGATGTTTATGTGGCCCGGAATTTTATGCGTTGTTTGTATATGTTTTTAATAAAATTTATTGCACTCCTCTCCCGTTCACTCATATTTGTCTAATAGAAAAATTATGTGGGCTCCGGCGCACAGGCACGGCGTTAATTTTTATTAGGCAACATCCCTCGGCCCTCGGCCCCCGCCGCCTTCTTCGCCGGCCTATAATTATAACATAAAAATTTTATTGAAATCCTAAGGCATTGCTGCGAGTAATGGCCGAATGATAAAGTTTTCCGGGTGGAGCCGGAAAGTAGGTGAAAAGCCTTGGGGACCGGACTGAGGAGATGGAGCCGAGCCGAGCCGAGCCGGTGGGGGGAAGTAAAAACGGAACAAATATTTGTTTTATTAATTTATCATGGCGCACACACAACACAGCGGAATTGAAGTGATGTCATTAAAAATGCATATGCCAATCAGGCTAATTTAATTTACGATAAAACAAAAAACGCGCGCAAAAAAAATACAAAAAACCTACAAACTGACACTGAAAATAAACACAAAAGCTAACACACAATGGGAATCATAATGGTACGCAATAATGGTTTAAAGTCACCTAGCAGGAATAATAACAATAATTTAACTGTCAATTTCAGTAAATGGCAAATTGAAAATCCAACTGGGAATGGGAAAATTTGCATTATTAATCATATTGCCGGGTCATTTTCAAACTAATTAAACGCAAAAGGGAGGAGGAAATTACAAAATACAAATAACCCAGAGCCTGGCATTTATTTAATTTGATTGCAGTTTTTGCAGAGAGGCCCTCGGCCCGGCCCTCCTCGCCTTTTTGTGTGGTTTAGTGTGGCCATCCTCAAATGCACAATCTTGATATCCATGCTAATTGAAATCACTTTGGGGCATACTTAGGATCACATTAGTTGCCCACTTGCCCGGGTGCAATGTTCGGTGTGGAGTGGAGTGTGGTGTGGAGAGGAGGGTGTTGTTGTGCGAACCCTTTCGCTAAAATGCATCCCGTGTTCGTTCCATCAAATGCCAGCACACACGCCACCGGGGCATTAGCCAATAGCCAATGGGGCTCTCTTTATCTACCGTAAACTGTAAACTGTAAACTGTAAGCCGTAAACCGTAAACCGAATGAACGAGCCCCATTTGAGCAGCCCCCCCTTTCGGCCCCAATAGCACTCGCCGGCTGTCAGACCGTTAAGTTTTTAATGAAATATTGCCAGGGCGTTATTTGTTTAATGCGCTTCATCAAGCCCAACCAAGGAGCAACATGAAGAGCTGCACAGGGAGAAAGCTGGCGAAGGTATCCTGGGGAAATCCACTGCGTGGTGGTACTTGTCCGACCGCTGGGATTGTAATAATTAAGTGTGCAGGGCTGCACCTAGGCTAAAAGATGAGGGAAGAAACAACGCTGGGAACAAACAGCTTTACGTGTAAGGTACGGCAAAAATCGGTTGTAGCCAGTGGCCGTCGTGTACCGTACAACAAGAATCATATAGGTTAATATTATACTATATATCCAAGTATTCGCAAAGGGTTTCGGGTTCTGAAAATCACCATAGGTGACTCTTTTCTTTTGGACCACGTTGCCGCTGCCGTGCAAGGCATTGCAGTGCGAATTAATCGCTTGATGCCAGTCATTTCTCGCCGTGTAAATTGTCATTGGCCATTTTAGCCCGCAAATGGTTTTCCTTTCCTTTCTTTGGCCATCGTGTGCTCTCTGGCAGGTGCCGGCTTTCAATTTGCTTTCAATCGCATTGAAATAAAACGCTGAAAGCGAAACCGCCAAAAGGCCCAACCCGCCAGAGACACGCACGAGGGGATATCCATATAAATGCGTATATAGCCCACTATACAAGTATATGTATACGTTCGTATACATATATTTATCGGCGGTCTGGGGGGAAAAACGTTAATAAATTACGACGAGCCGAGATTATAATGTGTGCCATGAAAAATTATGCCCCGCAACAAGCTTATGAAGGCCTCTCATGTGTCACGATAGAAAACAATTCAATGTGTTTCTCTTGATTTTTCGCCTTTAATTTCCCCATTTTTCTCCTCGCTGTTTTCCGCCTGCCCGCTGCTGAGTTCCCTCAGGTGGTTCAATGTGGGAATTTGGTTTCGGGTTCGGTTTCGGTTTCGGTTTCGTTTTCGCCGTCGGTTTCGACCGCTCCTACAAGGCAAAAAAAAAAAAAGAAATAAAATGGAAATACTTTTGACACGAAAGCCATAATTAAAAATCTCACTTTTCATAACCGTTGTGTCAGTTTGTGTAATCATCTTGAAGGTTCAAAGGCAGCCCCGAATATGCTAAATATGAATGTTTTGGAACACACATCTTGGGGTTATTTTCAAGCTCTGTTTCAGGGGAGTACCTGCAGTGTTTATACTCGGTTCTTAAAAAGAACAAGGTATTGAATTAGCAGTAATGTATGTAACAGGGAGAGGAAAGATAAATATTCTTGATCAGCTTCAAGCGCCGAGTCGATCTAGCCATGTCCCTCCGTCTGTCTGTCCGTATGAATGATTATAGATCTTGGAGATTATAATAGATGGGGAAAAAATAATTGCTTATTCAAAGTTTTGTGATACCAGATTACCTTAAATTTGTTATAAAAATCGGCTTACACTCCCCGCGTCCCCGCAAACCACGAAGTTCTGTGGCGTGCACAATTTTAGCTCTAGTGATACCAAATTCGGATATTACATTGGTACGCCCAATATCTATCCGTGTTGGGAAAATCAGCTGGTTATGCCTACTTCCGCCAGCGCAAATGGCAAAAATGTATTGCGACCACTTTAGTAATTACGAAAATTTGTTGCGCCCACAATTTGAATACTATAATAATGAAAACAATTTATGTTATTGAAGTCTGCAATCAGGCGGAAACATAGAACCGGGTATTCTTGTTTCTACTTTTTTTAAATTAGTAATTTGAACAGCAAGATGGGCATTTTCCTTGCAAGCTTTGGCTTTTCTCCCAGTCGATATGTCGACTTGATATGCAGCTGTGGCACTTGGCCCAAAGTCGTCCATGGAATTGTAAATGCCGAGTGGAAAGCGGCGGAGGTATTGGGATCGAAAAGCGAGGGGTGAACAAATTGTACCCGGAACACTTGACGGAGTCCACACACTTTGTTGCATGCCCCAGCCCCTGCCCCGGGCCGCTCTCTCGTTCCCTTTCCCTCCCACATGACGCACGCATATTTCAATCTTTAGGCCGCTGTCTGAATTTCTGAAGTGATTTCAAAATGATTATTTTTTGACACATGGGGCAACACCTGCGTTCATTTGCAGCTGCCTTCGATGTTCGGCCTGCTCCTCCGATATTCAGATATATTCTCGTACGCCGCCTGCCTGCCCGCCTGCCTGCCTGCTCCCTTGCGTTTGTGTAATTATATAATTTGACTGCTGCAATTATGTTGTTCGCCCGTTAATTGAAATGTAAACGTCATCATTATGATAAGACGACGTCGGGGTCAGGGAACAAAAAGCGAAGGAAAAAAACGGGCCGGAATGAAAAGAGCCCCGGAGGGATGGAGGGGACGGGAGGGAGTGGGTAAAAAACGAGCTGGGGTAAAAAACGAGGCGGGTTGGGGCGACAGCCTTGCGTGCATCTGGCAACGGCGAACGTGTCAATTCCATTTCTGATGGCTTCACACGCTTCAAAAACATTTGCCGGCAAGGTGGACGGCAAACAGAAACAGTCCCCAAGACTATTAGCGACTGATTCTCCGGCTCAAGTCACTGGGCCTTCTCCTCCGTAAATACGACTATATATGCAAGTATCTACAATACCATTTGTGTGTGTATAAATACTACAACTTTTACCCTTGCCCCCGACTCATTAAAGTTGGCGGAGGCTGGCGGAGCAAAAATAGTTCCGAGTTGCCGGAATGTTTGCCGCCGAGTGAAAATTCATAAGTTTACTTTTTAATGGATTTAAGAAGGCCAAGTTTTTGATAGAATCGCAGAAAGTTGGGTAGATCTTTAAGATTTGCTCTGCATTTAATAATTAACTTGTGGATACCTGATACCTTAAGGTACTAAGTTTGTGCAAAGGCATGTAACGGGGAGAAGGAAGTCTATTGTTGATAGCATCAACAGTAGAGTCTGTCTAGTCATGTCCGTCTGTCGTTCTCCGAGATGGTAAGAGCTAGAGTTGTAACTCTTGTTGTTTTAGGTCCGTTGTATGTGTACGCAGATCAAGTTTATTTTAAAATATAGCCACTCCCCTTACCGCCTTCGCAATTTGTTAATAAAAATAGGCAAAATGGTATCTCGTTGCGGGGAAATCTCGACCACAGCGTTTCAACTTGCTTAAATTAAACTCGTAGTCGCCGGGGCTCCTGGCTTTGCATTCAGCATTCACTTCGCTGCCGGCGCACGTGAATGGAAAATTTAAATGTGAAAATAACTTAAATATCGATAATGCCAGCGCCGGGGCGACACGTGAGCCGGCCGCATTAAGTGCCGCAAAAAGTTTAGCGTCTTACGGCAGAATTTCAATCACATTCAATTGAAACTGGAGCCTGCAACGGCTGCTCCTCTGCCTGCTCCTTTGCCTTTCCCCGCTCACATTTCCCTGGATGGGGGGGGGCTAGGAAAAGATGACAAGTTTGGTGGGGCGGAGGCAGTGGCTTAAGGCGATTCTGGGCTGTCCAGTTTGTTGCATTTGCCTTCGCATTAAGTTGGCAATTGCATTCATGTGACAGCCATATGAGCAGTGTAGCAGTGTAGCAGTGCCGCCGCCGCCCCCGGCCCGCCCACTTCCTTCCTGCGCGCCACTGTCTGCGTACGTGACATTTGGCGGCGCCACCGAGAGGCACGTAGAAGAAAATACTCTGTAAATCTGTGCGCCATCTCGCTGCGCCTCCCTTAATACCCTTTAATGCCCAACAAAGTTGCAGGTGCCCATTGGCCGGCCGGCCGGCCGGGGCAGCCCTTCAGGGCGATCCTTGGGCTTGAGCCTCCCTTTACAAACAGTCTTTACAAATTGACAGGAATATGAGTTTCCTTCGATATTTATTATTGGGATTTCTTAAATACGCTGGGATTGTGGCGCAAGTGAGGGCATCTCACCTTCGCAGGACTCGCAAGTCGGGGACTTTTTGCTGCAACGTTTCTTGCGCATCGCCACCAAGTTCTTGCCGCAGTTTTTTGCTCTTTTTGGGCGTCTGCTGTCCTGGGGGTTTTTTGTTCTGGTTCTAGTCCTGGTTCTGGGTTCTGGTTCGGGACTCTGGGCTCTGGGTTTTTATTCGCATTTTCCGGGGCTTTCTTCTCGTTTCTTCGTTGTTTACAACTGCGTCGCCGACCAAGCGCAAAAGTGTTCGTTGCCGCAGGACGAGCGCCGTCCGGGAAGTTTGGGTCCACGATCGAGGACGCAAGTCCTGCCATAAATTTCGCTTATCTAAACGGAAAAATACAATTTGTAATTGAAAATATTTTTGTGCCCCCAGCTCACACCAGCCCACACCAGCCCACACTCGTTCCTGCTGCTGCCTGCAAAGAGCACCAAGTGCGCTTCCAAGTTCCTGTATGTACGAGTAGTTTTCCTATGTTACACTTGCCACTTGCCCGGCATTTTCCTTTTTATAGCCACTTGTTGTTGGACATTTCTAATGGCCTGTGCAAAAGTTTTGCGCATTGTTTGCTGCTGGAAAAGCAGTCGGCCTCCGATTCAACTTAGTTGCCAAAGTATGGCAATCTCTCTGATTCTGATTGGTTTGTTTGCCGTCCCCCCGAAACTTTAGCCCCAAATCCATTCATCGGTGGTATGTCGCTTTAAAATACGAGTACTACGAGTACTACGAGTATAGGAGACATTGTGGAAATTCAATGCGGCCTTTGGGGCTCGAACTGGTTTCGCTGCATTGAAGAAGTTGATTTACGAAACATAATTGTAATGCAGGCAAGTCGGGAAATCCAATACCAGCGGCTCGATGTTAATCGGCTTAGCGGGATTAGGGAATTACGAGATGGGGCCTACCTGCGACTAGTTGGGCCTACCTACCCCTTGTGCAACTGCGTTTGCCTAGCTGTTGCATAATCGTCCATCGATGGGGCGTATTAAGTCGCAAATCGCTTTAGTGCGTTCGTAATTAGCCGCACTTGCCGGAGGCCTGAGGCTGCCTCGTTTTGTGGCACTTGTTCGACATTTTCAATTGGCCGCATTACTTAAAGTGCACAGCCCCCGGAATGCCCCCGGAATCCGCTTCCAGCCGCACTCGGCAAACGGCAAACTCTTGAGCAACCCTCGAAACCGCAAGTGGAGGTGGCCACTTGGCAGAAGCTGCCGCAGGAGCAGCGGCGCAGTTGCATTTAGTTGCCATCTGCGAGGGCTTCACCATACATATATATATCGTAGGATAAAGGATAACTGCATGTGTGGGCAATATTTGACACAGGCGAGAGAGATGTGTGGCCAAGTCCCGGCTAACGCTTATTGATGGTGATGATCGTTATGACGGGCATTCTTTGCCCTCCACTTCTAAATTAAGTTGCCCATGATGAATGAGTGTGGGGCCGGGAAAAAGTTTCCACTTTGGTTGCCACTTCCACTTCCTGGGAAATTTACTGCAATGTTGGCAAGGGATTACTCGTAGGGATGGAATGAAGTCCCTAATTGATTTATGGCATCGGGACGTAGTGAATATTGACATCTAAAATTACCGCTGCCTTATAATTTTGCTGGCTGAAAGTTAAAGCTCAGCGGCTTTCGCGAATTCCCGTACACCTAATTAGTTTTACAGTTGCAGCTTTCCGCCAAATGAAGCGAAAAACCATAAAGTTAAACACCTGAATCCTTGCCGCCCCCAAAGCCTGCGGATTAGGCTTTTATCCCCTCTAATTGAAACCGTTTGCCGGCTCCTCTTGTGTATTTTTGTGGCGGCAGCTCCTTGAATCCTTCGATTCTGCCGAGGTAGGAGCCGAGCTGAGGCAAGGATGTTGAGCATTTTAATTGTTTGCACTTTTCCAAGCGCAGGCATGCAGCGGCAGCAAGTGCAAAAGTCGCAGCTTTTGCCACCTGAAGAGCAACAAGTTTCCGCTCCGCTCCCCTGCTGCCCCTCCACATATTGACGTACGGTGGGGGGGGGCAGGACTTGGCACTAGGATTACTTATATTCATATCCATATCCTTTTGCCGCTGCCGGAACGCAGCTGCAGCTGCCGCAAATTGCGGCACGACTTGTGGCATGCTCCACTTTTATTAACTTTTTAATGCAGCAATGCCAGCCAGCTTTCTGCCTTCCTACTTCCTTTTTTTGGTTAGAGAGTTTTGCCAGCTTTTATAAGTTTATGTTGAGCAGCTGTTGGCTTCTGCTCCTCCTCCTGCCTTGGCTTTTCCTCTCCCGGTACCTACTCGCCGGGTTCAGGGAAAAACTAATTACATATTCAGCCTCGTGTGCTACCCGTTCGGATCGGGGTTATTATTTAAGTGTGGATCATTTTTGCGTGTATTTTGTCAAGTTTATCCCCAAAACAGTCCATTATAGAGGAGATAATGCTCGTTTCTGAGAGGGTTTGTTTATGTTGAGTACCGGGTATTTATAGTCCATTCATATAGTAGTTTTCTTTGCCCTGGCATGTTGGGTGGAATATAGGAGGCCTTTCCATTTGCGTTTCAAGACCATATACGCGGAAATATCATATACAGGGGAAGGATGCGGTTGGGAAAAAGTATCTTAAGTAGCTCCCATTGCGGAAGTTTGGACTTGCTATGATTTGCAATCTTCCGCAAATAAAATCTAGCGAGGACACTTCCAACAGACGCGTTGAAAATTTTAAAACACTTAAAACTAGGCTGGGGTGCATAAGCCCGGACGTGGTGCTCTCTTGCGGTATTATTTGATTTAACTAAATGCTGATTTATTTTTTTTTTTAATTTATATACATTTTTAAGACGACAGTTCGCCGGGAAGCAGCGGCCGATCTTGGTGTTCTTAAAACATCTTTGATCCTGTCTTTGGCAGGAATACCTAGTCGGAAGATGTCCGAAGAAACTCGAGATAGGAACGCTAATGCTAAGGATCTTAGAACATCTTGTATTGTGTGTTTTTTTTAAATGCAACAAATATTACACTTAGTTCCAGGCTCTTCGCTGCACTTAAACGCGAGCCCGGCCTTGTGGCATGTTCGGAGGGTCAACCGTGAAAGTACGATCGACTGTTTGCGCCCGGTCCGTTACCGCAGTCGGTGTGCCTGCTCGTTTCTGGCGCGGATTCTTTGCCGGCGGCGGTGCCGTATCCTCGTCGGAGAATATTCATATGTAAGCCAGCGACGGCAGGGCATTTGCCTTTGCATTTGCCCCAAAGGTGCCGACGCTGGCTCATCCATGTCCTGAATATTCTTGGGACAAGGATTCGACACTGCCACCGGCAACGAAGCCGTGCCAAAAACCGAGAAGGCAAGGAGACTGCGGCAAAGGACCGGGCGCAGACAGCCAATTGTGACCCTCCGATCGTGCCACAGGGCCAGGTCACGCGTTTAAGCGAAGCGATGAGCATGGAAC
>JAJJHQ010005613.1:958609-1000858 GCA_021223825.1 Drosophila ironensis
CTTTTTCTTGGCTCACTCAATTACATTTTTGCAATGACATTTGTGGGGCTGGACTGCTCGGACTTTTGTAGCCAACCAGCAAGCAGGAGAGCCTGCCCGGAGCTTTCCAGCTGCCGCTTTTTTAAAGCAGCTTTGCGAATCCTTTGCAGTTTTTATTATTACCAAGGCTGCTTTGGGGGCAGGGTGAGAAAATAGTTTAAATTGAACGGAAAATTCCGGTTGTACTCGTAACAAGCTGCAGGTATTTGCCGTCATTGAAACTGATTAAGCACCGAAATGTTTTACGAATGTTAAGCCTTGTATCCTACGGCTTTCACGCCATAAATTCCCATGAATAAAGCTCAATTCAAAGCACGATGATGGCAGATTTATTCGGGGGCCCCACTTGCCACAATTATCCCTGGCAGATACTCGTAACTCTCAATCAGGCAACGGGAATCCGAATCCGAATCCGAATCCAAATCGGAATCGGAATTCGAGCCAAATTGATGGCAATTGAGGCAAGAAGCCGGCGAAAAGTTGGCAAAACTGCAAAGTCCATAGACAAACGGCATCAGAATTTAATTCAATTGCAAATCCCATATCATCCCCTCAAAGTTGAGAGAAACATTCAATTATGAATTCTGGGGAAATGCTTAAAAAACACACAAACAGCAAAGGAAAAACAGGAGGAAAAACTACAGAAAACTGTTTTATTTATCCAACATTTGACTTTGAAATGATGAAAAAGCCAAGGCAATGCCCGGTGGGAGGAAAATTTCATTTGGTCCGGCATTGTAAGTCACTCGGATTCCTTAGCTTTTCCGGCATTGATGGAGTTGCTTTTTGGGGCTTTTGTGTTGCCGTATTTACTATGCTGGCTTTTGCTGTACCCATGCTAATTACATTTTGAGCCCAGTTCTAATATTTCTTTCGTTTTTTTTTGTTTTGTTTTCAGGTACTCCTGCGTAACTGGAGCATTTATTTTCGAAATCAAACATTTCGGTAAGTAGAAAAGACATCACAGAGACCTTTTATATCGCCAGAACCTTTTTCGGTTTTCTATTTTTTGTGAGCGACGGGACAGGGGCTGGGGCTGGGGCAGGGGCAGTGGCAGGGGGGGGTCCAAAACTTATTGGAATTTCGAAAATGATAGCGTTGACATGCAAACTTGCCCCGGCTTTAGTTTCCTCACTTCACTTTTATTGTGTTTTGTGGCGCAACAGAGGAGGAGACAGCCCAGAAATCGGCTTAACGCACAAAAACAGAAAAGAAACTGTGAGGAGGAGCAGTCACAGCATCCCAAAGATGCGTATCTTGTGGTGTACCCCCCTCCCCTCTGAAAATAATCCCCATTTTTTTGGCTTGCGGTGTCCCCATCTTGAGCTCAATATTTCTGATATGCATCTCATCGCATGTGGGGCTCTTTATTGTGTGCGATTGTGATTGTGGGTAAGAGGTTTTGGGAGTCAAAGTCGGAAAGTAGATACAAAAGTATCTGCAGCTGCCCGCTGTCCGCTGTCCGTTGTCCGCTGTCCGTGGAGCGTTTTGTTTATGATTTGTCAAGATGTTGGGGCCCCGGAAATATGTGTTTTGAATTGCCAGCGGAATGGGCATTTTAAACCCCTCCAACAGACACGATTGTGGCCTAAAATGGCATCGGGAAAACTGATTGTTAAGAGTTTTTCATGAAAGTATCTTCACCCAAACGATTCCCAGAGAAATTCCAGCCTGGAGCATTTGTATTCCCTTTGTACAAACTCAATTCAATATCCTAGCAAACACTTTGCATTTGCATTTGCATTTCATGTAGAATATTTTAATACTTTTTAGTATCCCTTAAATATGATCGTATATCCGTGTTTTGTTGTATTTTGCACACCCGCAAAACTGTAAATGAAGCCTCTTTTCTAGTGCTAATAAATTCACCTTTTACCGCAAAATATTGCCTAACATTTGCAAAAGACAAACAACCAACCAACCTCTGGTCTCGATATCTGGTGGCCCCATCTCGTGCTGTTGTGGGCGTAGTGCCAACATAAATCTCTTCAACAATCTGCCACCCAGGAGCCACCCAGAACCCAGAAAACTCCCCGGATTTTCCTGCTCATCTTTTGGGGGCTCCTGTTTTCCCCGGCTGGCTGTTGATTTTTGTCAACCTAATACAAAAGGCAAACAAAATTTGTGTTGGCATTTGGTTAGATTTCCATCCGAGCAGCCATCGTAGGAGCAGGAGCAGTAGGAGGGGCGGGGCGGGGCGGTGGAAAATCCAGGGGGAAAAGTCGGAAGCAGGAGGGTGGGTTCATGGGGCAAGTGGACGCTGGGGAGTAAGCGCTGGGGCCTGTGGACTTGATGAAGGAGCCCGGAAATCAAATATTCGACGAGTTGTATGAATTACAGGTACAAGAACAAGAACAAGAACAAGAAATATCGAGGCGATTATCGGGTGTTGAACTGCGGCCACGCTGACCCCTGAACCCCAAGGTTTAGGTTTTCCCAATGCCAGTGCAAATTACTTGGAACCCAACTCAAAATGAGTCAAGTTTTTGGGGCCAATTTGGCCGGCAAATCCTTGAACTTTTTGCAGTTTAGTGGTTGAAAGTGCCAGGAAAGTTGTATTGAATTAGATGTCCGCAGGGATTTCCCCTTTTTTTAGAGAATCTTTTAGGTATTTACGCTCCCTGGTTGGCTTTAATTGTGTTCCTATATATTTTGTGTTCGTCCAACATAATTTCCTTGCTAATTTGGTCAAGCATTTTCCAAGAAAAACAAAAGAAAAACAGCTGCGGCAAGCGCTTTTCCCTTTCATCGAGTGGCCCGGCTGTGTTTGTTGTTGCAGCTGCAATTGGCCACAAGTTGTGGGCCACATATTTTGGGGTGCTAGTTGCGCCACCGCCATTGCCACCGACGCTGTTTCTCTTTATTTTTTGGCCAAAAGAGCTTCTGCTCGAGCGGCTTGCCACGCCCCCTGGCAGCTGCACCACCACGCCCCACCCTGCCCCCCAGAATGTACCCGTACGTGCATGTATGTTAATTAAAGTCATTACGCAGAGGACGCCAGCAAGCAAGCCCGAAACAAAGGACACACTGCGCCACAAAGGACTCGCAGATTCTCCCCCTCAAAAGTTGGCGAAGGGTCGAACATTTTATGAATATTATTTGATTCATTTTGCTTAGGAAATTATCTGCCAAGTTGGTATCCCAAAGCCAAACAAATTCAAAGCCTTTTAAAGATGGTAAACATTGTCGTACCAAGTTTGTAAAAAATATTAAGGATTTTCCAACATTTAACACCGATTTTTGGTATTTTTTTCAAGTCCTTTGGTAATACTCATGGGGGGGAAAAAAAGTAGTTTAAAGTTGATAAAAAAGTTAATAGATCTAACAATCTAATCCTCAAGAACTACCAAATTGTAGGATTATTAAACTAAGTTTTGTACTATTGTTTGGTTGAGCAATTCAAAGATCAAACTATTTCAAAAATGCTGTCTTCGTTGCTAGATAATTTAGTATAAGTTATATAATCTTTGGGAAAATATATTTTGGTAAAATGAGGAGTGCAGAAAAAGTTTGGGATATTGAAATCCCTCAGCAAAGGCAAGAGATATGCATTGGGATTCTATCTTGCAGTATTATTATCCATGATAGTATCAAAATTATTTAAGACCTATCCTTAGGCACTCTCTAAAACGAATGAAACGAATATCTATTAGGGGAAAATCAGCTTATTGGAGTCCAGAAAACGTTTGGGATATTACAAATTCCTAAGCACAAGCAGGAGATGAACATTGGGGTATTATCTTGAAGTATTATTATCCATGTAAGTTTACCTTGAACAATTTAAGGTAAAAGTAACCATACTTTTCGGAGTATTTCCCTTTTAATTGATTAGTTGTGCTGACCCATTGAAGTCCCACAAAGTTCCAAAGAATAGCCGGGCCAAGTGTAGGTAGCATTCCCATTTTTCGCCGTGCAAGTGGCGAGCGGTGGCAAATGGTAGTTCGCCCTGTTGGCCAAAAGGCAGGCAAGGGGCATGGAATGCGGCACAGAAAAGGAGAAAGGGGGCTTCCCGGGTGCACACAGCAGTCGCACACGTTCCGGGGAGCAGCAGCAGCAGCAGCAGCTCTGGCCAGGACCAACAACTACAAAGTGAAGCCAAACGCTGCGCCAAATTGGCCAATTTTCATATGCATGCCAAGCAGCAGAGCTCAAGGCAACGCAGGACCCATGGAGGCAGGATCCGGGGGTCACGGCTGGGCGGTCGTCCGGCCGGGAAGCTGGCTGGGGGGCTGGGGGGGGCAGGGAAATCTCCTCTTTGCCATTGACATCAATGAATAATTTCAGTTTTGTGGGGGAAAAAGGGAACTAGCGAATGCAAATGGCCTGGGAGTGCGAGGGGTGTGTGTGCCGTGTGTGGCGACTGCAGACGCCACGTGTCGGGGGCATTGTTGAAATAACGAAACATGTGAGATGTGCCAGCACTGCGAGAATCCAGATGGAAGTTGTGCCCGCTCGAACGGAGGTTTCCATGGCGATGAATGGCTAGTCCGTCGCCGGGCATTTCTCTCAGTGCCCTCAGGATCCCTTTGTCGGCCTCTCCAGTGCCCGGCGCGGTCCTCTAATGATGCACAACATGCACAAAATGTGCTAATGACAAACCAACTCATGGGTTCTTTCAAAGACCACTCGATAGCTGCCTAATGAGTCCGTCTACAGTGCCAGTGCCCGGGCGCCGCACTCCGCCTCGCCAGTCCGGGAAACTGGGAAACTGAGTCCTGGTTACTGGAGTCGGAGAACCTGTTGCCCTGCCACAGCAGCCGCCGCCTTGAGTTACTTTTGCTTTTCAAATCGATGCTGCCGATGTGCCGATGCTGCTGATGTGCCGATGCTAGATGCGAGATGCTAGATGCTGGGGCTGCATTCTGCGTTGCGTTGCGTTGCGTTGCCAAAGTGAAGCAAATTAAATTGCAGCATGAAATCGAATTGCCAGCAGGCAGCTGAGGCATTCAAATACACAGGCAGCGGTGGAAAATGGAAAACACGATGCCTTGCTCCGGCTCCGCAAGATACTATACATTCTCTGTGCAGCTGCTGCTTTTTCAGCATCATCTCCTCGGCTCGGCTCCGGCTTTAGAATTTTCCGAGGACCAACAGGCAGAGGATGAACCCAAGATTCAGCAGACTTTAAATTGCTTTTGCTGCCCACGCTCACCTGGCCAAAAAAGAGGTTTAAAAAAACAGAGGCTAAAAAGAGATGGGCAAAAATAGCAGCAGCCAAAAGAGTTCTACAAAGTGTTCGATTAAAATAGATATTTTTATGGCTTTTGCATTTGAAAATTGCATTAGGCAAGTGCTTGCCCGGCTGCCTCTGTGGCGTGGAAATTTTAGGGGGCGGCAGAATTGTTTTCATTGCCCAGATCGGTCCATAAAGATATCTGTTTGCCTTAAACCGACAAGGTGGCGTTTAATCAACCGCAGAAATTGCAGTTCGGCGCATCTGTCGGTCACACAGTCAGTCAGTGTGGCCTTGCTTTGCTTAGGCTGGTCTAAATTAGGGAATTTTCTCAAAAGCACCCGTTCGTTGCTTGCACTCATCAATATTGCAGAGCCGTTTCAAGGATGTGTGTTTTATGAATCCATGGAAAATCTTAATTGAAAAATTCATATCAATTGGAAAAAATCGATGGCTCGTTGTTTCCATTTCGCCATTTCGAGCCATGCATTTTGCATTACCCTGGCGCTTTTTGTTTTCTGGCCCGAACCAACTCAATCAGGCGAAATCAAAATGTTGCAAAAGTGCAGCAAATAAACGGCATATTGTTGTCATTGTTGTTGGGTGTTATCATGGATGGTTTTTTGCCATTATTTCGTTTTCGTTTTGGCTTTCGCCTCTTGCTTTTTGGCCTTTTTGCCTTTCTTCACCCATTTTTGGTGGAACTTTTGTTGGCAACGCCTCGACAAGACCACAAACAACTCGTTAGAATTTGCATGTGCAATGCAATCGGGCCAAAAACAACAAAGCCAGGCCCCAAAAAATAATGCAAAAAAGCGAAGGTGAAAAAATACGCAGGCACAAACATTTGCGAGCTTTGTTAAGTGGAATAGAGAGATGGGCACGGCAACATTTTTCCGGGGAGCGATGGAAATAGAAATATATCTACGGGGCAATGGAAATTGGGTATTCGCAGCGCAAAAAAAACCAACACAAATCAGACAAAAAGCAACCAACTAGCATTTGACTATAAAGCTATATAGCAACAGCGGCGGATGGCTATCAATTTGATATATCAATCAGAGCCAGGGCCACAAAAACAAGAGCAACAAAAAAGGGCCCCGCAAAAAAACATATAGCAAAAATAAATAGAGGGAATAAAAAGCCAACAGAGAGCTACGGAAATTCATTTGGAGTTTGTGGGCTATGGCCATGCCACGCCCCCTCCAGCGAGGAAAAGCCTTTTCACAGATTTAATACGTTCAACTCGCAATATGTTCGATGTGATTTTTAATGGAAAAGCCATCCCTGCACCTAATTAGTGTTATTCTACACAAGCGGGCAGTCAATCAAAGTTAATGGCTTAAATTATGTTACGAAAAACAATGTTTGTGCTTGGTAATTAATTTGCATAAGGAAGTGATCAAATTAATGGATGTATTTTATAATAATTGAAGCTTAATGCTTGCAATTTTCAGAATTTAGAATATGTTTTTTTGTCCAGCTTATCGATTTTATCGATAACAATCACATCTGTGGGCAAACCGACCCAAATTTTAGGATCGAAAAGCTGCTGACATTGGGTATTTTGTAGCGTTTTGGCCCCCAATCAGTATTGGCCAGCATTGTTTTGGCCTTGAGCTGGTCTTAGGTACATGTGCATGTACTTTCACGTACCACGCATATGAAAATGTTTTCGGGATTTTGTCAGTCTGCTTCCAGGATTATCTTGGACACACGCTGGGGTCCGGTCCACTCATAAAGGGAGCCGGGCCCTCTGATTGATTTATGTTTTCCCCCTACGCACCAGCCAAAAAAATAAAAAAAGAAAACCGAGTCCAAGAAAACAAAGTACCAGGGCGAGTGGCTCTCGTCACTAGCTATACGCTATACGTATTATACATATTTTTTTCCCATCTTTTCTGCTTCTCGGCCGGCTCGTTTCTCCTTTGACTGTTAATAGCTTTAATGCTGTTTTATGGCATTTCGTGGAAGGATGGGAGGGCGCCCGGGCGGGGAGATGGCCAAAAGTTGGGGGAGTGCTCGCCTTTTGGGGGAGCGGAAACTGTCGGGGAAACTGGGAATGGTTACGGGGAACGGGAATGGGAACTGGAATTGAAGCTGAAGCTGAAACTGAAACTGAAACTGGGACCTGGCATGCCAACGCCAAATGTTTTACATGCGTGCCTTTCCAGCACTCGAAACACAAGCTGGGCACATTCTAAATTCACCTATATCTAGCTCTTAATTAGAAAAAAAATGGTTTGGAAAGTTAGTAATGGGTATAGGTATACATATATGTGCTGGATAGGCTTATTTATAACTAAGAAATCATAAGATCTTCTCTGTATCTTGATAAAATTTATTGAGTATAATAATTTATGCATGTTTCCCTCTTTAGCACTTTCAAAATTCACATGTTCCTTAGCTCGTGCTTAGAAATAAATGGTTTCGAAAGTGAGAATCGGATAGAGAGTATTTTTTATAGCAAAGAAATCATAAGATCATCTCTGTATCTTAATAGCTTTTATAAATCCTTTTAAGTACCGGGTATGCATGTTTCACTGCTTGGGAATGGTGTTTAAATTGTAACGAAATCATGTTTAAGCGACATGTTTGTTTAGCCATTTTCAGGGACTTTACCCTTATATTCGACTACCTGCCATAGCTCACCTTCTATAGCTGCCACCTTCCCTGAACTTTGATTAATTACTGGGCTTTTTTTCGAGTGCACACCGCTCGCCACTTAGTGTGGCAACAATGTTTGCGCATAAATAAATTGGAATCGACTGCGGGTGCGGGTTGTCCGGGTTTTGTCCGACTGCTGCTGCTGCTGCTGCTGCTGCGTGGTGCTCATAATTCCAGCTTTTATTTGTGGGATTTTGGCATGGCATGTCAGTCATGCCCCTGCCTCTGCCCCTGTCCCCGGTCCCTTTCGCACCGTATCTGCCTCTCACTTGCACTATTTTCAACGCTGATTAATGGCTTTTCGTACTCCACAGATGATGCTGATGCTGCCACAGATGAAACTCCTCCGATTTTAGCCCAAAAGTAAGCCTACTTACCAGTATATACAATTGTATACACACCACCACCGATAACCGACGCGAGGAAGCGAGTGACCAGTCACTCATCACCCAAAAATACATTCATCGCAGCCAGACAAGGAGTAAACGCCACAGAGAGATGTATCCAACCGGAGGCAGTGCAGCCACGGCTGCCAAGTTCCAAAACCGCTGCGGATCCCCACAGTTCCCCGGCGACTATCCGCACCCCCATCCGCACCAGCATCCGCACGCGCATCCGCAAACCACCGCGGTGGCCATACACGCGGCGCCATCCGGTGTGGTTTCCAGCGGAGGTGGCTCCGCCGCCGCCTCCCTCGGCGGCTCGATGCGGTCGTCCCAGAGGTCGGCCTCGGCCTCGGCGTCCGTCCACCACCCGATGACCTTGAACCACAGCCACGGAATGTCCCACAATCACGGCGGCATGATGGGGGGCCACGGCGGCATGATGGGCGGCCACGGACACGGACACGGGCATGGCCACGGGCACGGACACGGGCACTCCTCGACGGCAGCCACTCTGGGGCATCCGCACAACCACGGCTCGGGCCTGGGCCATGTGGGAGCGCATCTGATCTATCCGGACGACACGGACAGCATCGAGTTCTGCATGCCGGCGCCGCCCTCATCCGCCTCCGCACAGAACGGCCTCGGCGGGGATCAGTTCCTGCTGGGCAGCAGCCACGGGGAGGCCTTCACGGAGCGGCGACGGCGAGGCCACAGCCGGCGGAGCAACCACAAGATGGATGTGGAGCAGCAGGTGGGTCTTGGGCAGTTAACCCCAAGGGGTCGTGTAATGCACGGCAATGATCTAGAGAGGGAAACGCTCCCTAAGGCGATCGTACTGATAGCGTTGAGATTGCAAAGGGAATTTGAGGAGCCATCTGAAATTAAGAGGGTTATCTTATAAACCGATTGCGTCTAGATGTCTTTTATATCTTTTGGGAATTCCTTAAATTGGCATCATAAATAGGCCTATCAAGAAAATTTTGTTTGTAAACTGAATGATCGTTACCAAGATCCCAAACTTTAAGCTTTAAAGCTTAAATGTTCGGGTGCTGTCTGTGTAAAAGCCGAAGTGTGTTGGGCTCGCGGGGGTCACCGATGTGCACCTCTGCTTTAAAGCTTTCTATTAAGCTTTCAATCTTAAATTATTCTAAAATTCAAAAGACATTATTATTGAATGGGCTATTCCAAAATGTACTCAAAATGGAATGCACAATGATTGAAACATTTAAGTTTTGTTATGTTTTAAAGTTGGGTGGAAATCTAGCTAAATTCCCTACCTTGTTTGCTGGGAATACCTTTATACTAACCTCCCCAATCTCTTTACTGTGTCACCAGGTCAAGTGGTCCCGCAAGAACATCGCTGCCACGATGGAGCGCTTCGAGCCGACGCCGAACACGCAGTCCTCGTCGTCGACCTCCTCGCTGGACTACGGATTCGCGGCCGGGGTGATGACGCCGGGACACGCCGTGGCCACGCCCTCGCACGGGGCCGCTGGAGGCGCCTCGAACCCCTCGCTGCACGTGGCATTCAACGGAGGCGGGGCAGTCGGAGGAGCCTCCGGCGGGGCCGGCGGAGCGGCCGGCTCCTCGTCGTCGTCCTCGGCCGGGGCTGTGGGCGGGGCGGCTGCTGCGGCGGCGCCCTTTAACCACGTCTACTCGTACGCCTACTACGAGCCCGGCGCCGCCAAATGCCACACCAACGTCCCGGCCCAGGGCTCCGGCTCCGTCTCCGTGTCCGTCTCCGGCTCGGCCTCCAGCTCCGGCTCGAACTCGGGCTCCGCCTCCGGCTCCGGGGGCGGGCACTCGAAGAGCTCCATTCGCGCCCTGCTGGCCAAGGGCTTCCGCTCGAAGAGCAGCTCCACCCACGGCCAGTCGACGAGCAGCTCGCCGAGCGCCGAGGACCGGGACCGGCACACCTACACCACCCGGTACGGCACCACCGAGAACCTGTACGAGGAGGTCAGCGAGCAGAAGATCCGCAAGGTGCTCTCCGACAACCGCATCGCGAGCGCCTCCAGCGTGGGCAACGTCAAGGAGGAGCAGCGCCGCGTGCAGCACAACCACTTCCGGGTGCTGGACGAGCTCAACCTCTCGCTGGAGGCGCTGATCATGCCCCAGACGCCGCCGGACATCAGTCCCAGCCATGCCAACGGCGACGAGCCGAGCACCTCCGGCGGCGCCGTCGGCGGCGGGGTGATCAACGTCGGGGCCGGGGCCGTGAACGTCGGCGGGGCCAGCTCGCTGTCCATGTCGGGCCTCAACCCGATGGCCTCCGGCTCCTCGGCCTCCTCCTCCTCCATGGGCGCTGGGGGCGGCGTCGGCGGCAGCGGAAAGACAAACCAGCGACCGCGCCGCGGCGGCCTCCTGGGAGGCGCCTCCAACTCCGGGGGCAGCAACGGGGCCGGCGGGGCCTCGAACTCGAGCTCCGCCTCGCACGCCAGCCTCGAGAACCTCTCGAGCACCCTGAACAGCATGGAGCTGAAGGACCACGGCCTCAGCAGCTGCATCAACCCGGAGTTCGACGAGGGCGACCTGGACTCCGGCTTCAGCGGCAGCGGCAGCAGCAGCGGCGCCAGCTACAACGAGAGCCTCCGCTACTACAAGTCGGCCACGCCCACCGGCCCCATGCACCACCCGATGCAGATGCAGCAGATGCCGCACCACCTGCACAGCCACCACGCCCTCAACAACAACACCTTGCCGCACAACTTGCGCAGCTGCCGCTCCTCGACGGCGTCGGGCACCTCCACCTCCAAGAGCAGCATGGCCAGCTGCGGCGAGGACCAGGGCATCGGCATGTCCCTGTCCATGGGCGTGGGCGTGGGGGTGGGCGGCGGAGCCGGGGCAGGCGTGGCCGGTGGCATGGAGAACGGCACCGGCGGCACCGGCGGGGGCGGCGGCTCCCTGTCGCCCTTCAACTATCCGCGCCGGTGCTCGGCGGATCAGCAGCGCGCCTCCAACCGGTCCATGGGCATTCCCATGGGCGGGGGCATGGGCATGGGCAACGGCATGGGCGGCATGGGCGGAATGGGCGGAATGGGAGGAGGCGCCACCATGACCAGCAGCAGCAACGTGGCCCTCTCCACCGGCACGAAACCCAAAAAGAACTTCTGGACCATGAAACCGTGATGCTACAAAAAGGCGCTGCGTCACATTTGCAAGAAATGGACTATTGTTATGGTGAGTACAAAACGCGTTTAAATATTTCTAAAATATAGTAACAAATTCATAAATTGGTGAAATAAGCTGCAATAGAGACAGGGAGCGGGAAGTGTAAATACATTGTATCATATAAATTATTGAACAAATTGAATAGAAATTGGTTTTATTAGTTTAGAAAATCTTCAAAGTTTATGGTAATGCTATATTGAGTACGGTATATCCATTAAAGTTGGAGAACAATTGATTTGAACAGAGAACGATGGTTATAGAAGGTACTACGACCTCTAACATAAACAAGATTAGTGCATTGAAATAGGAATCTTATAAGAAACTCCTACTCCTAAAAGTCACAAGTTTGTGTGTGTAATATAGCTCTTGCAGGCCAGAAATCCTTAGTTTTAAGGCTCCAAATAGATGTGTTCCCATCAGAAGAAGTGCCCGAGCAGATTGCGCTCGAAGACTTCCTGGAGTTCCCCCAAAGACTGTGCGGAGGCAAAAAAATCACAGCGTTTACGGCTCGGCCAACTAACCCTTCACAAACTTGATTACTTTTTATGGCCGTTTTGTCATTTAAGATCATCTGGCATGATTATCTCCATTGCCTTTTCGGTGCTGATGATATTCCCACCCCCACCACGCGCCCCGGCCCATCCATTGCCGTCCATATGGACGAGGAGGAGCAGCTCATGCTATAGAACCGACTTTTGGTTTGGGCATCAATTTCAACTTTTCAACTTTAATCATAATAAATTTGCGGCTCCGTTTTCCAGCCACGGCCACGGCCATGCCAGTGTGTAGTAGGGCTCTATATTGTAGTGGCTCCATTTCACAATCAACGAGATACTTCCGTCGGCGGTGGATGGGGGGATATATAGGACACATCCACATCCACATCCACTTCCACATCCACACATTCCCAAGATAATAAATTTATTAACCGAGCCGCACTCACACAAAACATCATCATTATCTGCGCCCGAGAAGCGGGCGAATTTCATCCCTTCCATCCTCAGAAATGAATCAATTAAAACTGATTGAACTTCATAGATTTCCACCACCACCACCCACCCACCCCGGCGAAGGAAAAAACGGGAGCCGAAGAAATAATGCGATGAAAAAATTCATTTATAACTGAAACTGGGCTAATCCTCGCAGCACATCATTTCGTATTTTTTTCGGGAGTGGTGTGGGAATCATCGTTTCATTGCAGGCCGCACATATGCCCCCATTTTGTGATACTGGTCACGGGGATTACCCGGGAATGGCAATCTTGGGCAGTTGGGGAAGCGAAAGGGAAATGAGGGCAGTGCTCGTCGTGGGTCTTGGGTGTACGAGGTCGAAATACAAGAGCGATGTGGATTAAAGGCGGCCACGTGAAGACCATTAGGGCGCCTGTTGAAATTCTCTTCGACAAAAAGATGCAAGGCACACACTCGTCGAAAATTTGGCCTTTATGGCCGTTTGTAATCTTGAGTTTCAGAGTGATTGAAATCTCTTGTGTGGCAAATTTCTTGCTGTGCACTTCTCTAACAGCCCCTGCCCCGGATCGGGTGTGTGAATAATACGGTTATTCATTGCATTTTGTTATAAATCTGTCAATTTGCACAATTGTGCGTATACGAGGACGCCTCGTTCGCCATGCAATTCGGCAGGCCGGCAGGCAGGCAGGCTCTTTTTGCCACCAGGGGATGGATGTTGCAGCCAGACCTTCCGGTGGATGCAGCCTGCGCCCGGCCGGGTGCGGTGGCGGGGGCAGGGCAACACACTTCAGCCCTCGGGGCAGACACTCAGCCACATGTGCGTGAGTGCCGCAGGGTGCACGCTCCACGCTCCACGCTCGCCTCGCATTTCGGCGGCAACCATAAAAAATCTGTTGCGAAAAATTCGGAAATGGCTTCGCAGGCAAACAGCGACCTCACTACAGGGTATCACACAAGTTTGAGCCGGAAATGGCCGAAATTTGGGAGGTATTCCAATGGAATTATAGGTCTATATTAATGGTAGAAGTTCCCATAGGTTATACAATAAATCCTTATGGATTATGCCAAGATTTGGACTAAATCTTAACAAATTTCTTGGTAGAAAAAGTTTCAATACTTGTTCCTGAAAAATCCTTGGTCTTGTTAAAAGATATTAATAATCTTTAAAATGCTTGGTTTGTTCGCATGAATAAAAGGTTTCCTAGACAATGAGCAAACTCTTTAGATTTAGTAGATAACAAGGAGTTTTTTTCTACAAGTATTATATTAAATCTCTTCATATATTATATCATAACACTATTGGCTTGTAGATCTAGATTCCTAATCACAATATTTCTTAGAATCTATTGATTTATTTCCATAATGTTTCTATGTAATACAATATTCAAATAGTTTGAAAGCAATGAAATTTTAAATGGAATTTCACGATAGTTTTTACTGCCAAGAATTCATAACTCTTTTACTTCGCTATATATTTTTATGGTAAATCAAACTCATAGAGTATACACCACATACTGGATTTGGCTGCTTGGGCATTACAATCCCCCCGATTGGCACTTCTTGTGGCTGCATTTTCGAGGGTATTGCAGGACTCGCATCGAAATTTTCGGGCACGTCCGCCTTGGCCGATGCGGTGTTGTTGGCGTTGTCCGCGTGTTGATTTATATTCGAAACTGCGCCGAGGCGCAACTAATTTGCCTCGGGTGTTAAGTAGCATGTGAAATAAACGCAACGCAGCGCAGTGCGGCGAGGCTGGGGCTGGGGCTGAGGGCGGGGAAAGCCGGGAAAAGGGAAATGGGAATCAGTGAAAAGGGAAAACTCTGGCCGCTGCTCTTGCATTCAATGCCGATTGCATGAAAGAATGAATGAATGAGTGAATGAATGGGCGGGCGAGTGAATGCACGATGTGTGTGGGTGAGTGAATGGTCCATTGCAGTTGCATGAATAAGTGATAGCGAGTGCGGATCCAGGATGTACAGGATACGAGCCCTGCCTGCTGGCCTGCTGGCCTGCTGGCTCCCTCCACAATCACCACTTGCCGTGGGAATTTTCAGAGTCATTTATGGTAGCCAAGTCCAAGAATGCCATTCACCAGCACCCACATTCAGCCTCCTTCCCATTCACAGCCTAGCATTCACCTTGAATTTAATTGAATGAAAAAATAATATAGGCAGAGGGGGCTGCGCAATGTAGGGAATCTGATTTCAATGCTGCTGCATTTCGGGACTAGTTCAAGCTTAAATTCGAGGTCTATATCGACTCGGCTGTTGGTGCGGATCACTTAATTGGGTCGGAGACCATTCCTACTCCCTGTTACATGCTTCACAAAAGGCGGATCAACTGCGTTGGCCTTGGCAAGTTTGGGAGCTCAGATATTTCGAATTTACTTGAATGTAAAAATAATATAGGGCAGAGGTGGGAATCAATCAATAGGGATTCAATGCTGCTGCATTTCGGCACAAGTTTCAGCTTAAATTCGAGGTCTAGGCTCTCTTACGGACAAACGGACATAGGTAGATGGATTCGGTTTAGATATTATGAATTTAATTGAATGAAAAAGTAATATAAGGCAGAGGTAGGGAATCTGGATACAATGATGCTGCAATTCGGGACAAGTTTCAGCTTAAATTCGAGGTCTAGGCTCTCTTACGGACAAACGGACATAGGTAGATGGATTCGGTTTAGATATTATGAATTTAATTGAATGAAAAAGTAATATAAGGCAGAGGTAGGGAATCTGGATACAATGATGCTGCAATTCGGGACAAGTTTCAGCTTAAATTCGAGGTCTAGGCTCTCTTACGGACAAACGGACATAGATAGATGGATTCGGTTTAGATATTATGAATTTAATTGAATGAAAAAGTAATATAAGGCAGAGGTAGGGAATCTGGATACAATGATGCTGCAATTCGGGACAAGTTTCAGCTTAAATTCGAGGTCTAGGCTCTCTTACGGACAAACGGACACGGCTAGATCGATTTGTCTGGAGACCATTGCTTCCCTTGTGCTTCATATTTTACAAGCCCTTTTATCAATTGGCAAGTTTGGGTGCTCAGATATTATATACATAAATATTTAACTGATACAGTCACTCACTCACTCGCTCTCAATCACATTTATTCAAGGCAAAGGCTACCATTTTTTTTTATGCTTTTCCCTGAGCATTTTGGGCACTTTGGAGGAAAGTTTTGGCTGGGAGCCCAGACATCTAATCATCATCATCATCTGCATTAAAAGTTCACCCTTGACCCTCAGCCGCATCCCCCTCGGCGAGGGTCCTTGTCTCCCTACTTTGTATCCCTTTTCGATTGGACAACAACGGATTCCGGCTCCCGGCTCCCGTTTCGTGTGTGACCCAAAAAGCCGGTCTTTGGGCAACTCTATCTGCAAACGATTTGTGCACACTCGATTTGACAGTCACTCAGTCAGTCCCCTACCCTACCTTCCCCTGCCATCCCCGGAATGTATATTGTATTTTCACAGGGTTTTCCGACCGGCCCTCTTCATTGTAACCCTATCCCGCCCACAGTTTTCCCCCGGCCCTCGCTCCGAGAATCGTTTAAATGTTGCCAACAATAATAAAACATTTTAAACTTGCGCTGGCTAATAAAGCAAAAGGCAAAAAAGCAGCAGCAGCAGCAGCCGCAGCAGCAGCAGCAGCAGCAGCAACAAAGGAAACAGCAGCGAAAGGGGGAAGTAAAAAATGTGCAAAAGGAAGTGGAAAAGGAACTCGAAATGAAATCAGAGCCACATCAAAATGGGGAAAATGGGAAAAACGTCTGCTGTTGCTTTGGGCGAATATGAAAATGGATCTCTGAGCGTTCCAAGGACCGGCGATTTAGGGATTCCAAAGCCGGGCAATCGCACACGCTAAAAAAAATACGAGTAGTAGGAATCTTGTCCCCGGTAGAGGGATCTATGAGGTAACCGGGAAAACTCTGTTTTTCCGGGGCCCTTTCTCCCAGTGCCCCATACAAGTGCACAGATAAGAAGGCAGGAAAAAGGATTGTGGTGTGGTGTGGTGTGGTGTGGTGGTGGACATATGCGGGGAAATCGGGCATAAACATTCACTTAGCCATATAATAAAAGCAACAGCAGAGCCACACACACCCGAAATACTCAAATGAACAACATTTCTATTTAAACAACCTCGAAGGTTGGGCTGGGGGCTTGGAAGGAGGTTTGGGAGGAGCTGGAAATTTGTCAGAAGTTTTCGGGGGCGAGGAGGCACCCCTGGCTCCCCGTTGACTTTTTCCGAGCAAGATTGCGTCCGACTGATTAAAAATTGAATGATGAAGGCCCCGAGACGATGGCGCTCTCCCATCGAAATTGTTCAACTTGCCCGGGGGCGGTCCTGCTCCTGCGGAGGGTGAATGGATGGTTAGTTAGGGAAACCCAACAGGGCTCCACAGCTTACACAACAGTTGTTACACCGAAAGAGAAAGTTGCCGGTTCCCGGGCAGCGCATTAAGAATGCATTTTGCCCTGCTTAGTACTCGATTAATTAATTGAAATTCCGGGAACCCCCATCCCGACCTCCTCGCCCGCTTTTGCTTTCCGTGCAAATGAAAAGTCCCGGAGCAGTTCCCCGTAGTTCGATCCTCTTTTGCATATTTTACATTTGATTGCAAATATCTACCCCCTTTTGGGTGTCCTGTCTGGACTTTATTGCCGATTTTCGTGTATCATTAAACCGCTTATGCTTCTGCGTCGCATCCCCCTTGGCACACGGGAAGTCCGATGTCCGATGTCCGATGTCCGCTGCGCAATATGCGCCTTTTCTGCGAGTGTAGCAAAGTGGAAGGAAAGCGAAGGAAAACCTTAACCCGCTGGCGCCAAAGTCGCGTGGGTAACACAATAAATTTGCAAGGACAAGGACCCGTTTTGGTCTGGTTTTTTGGCCCCTTCTGCTTGTCCTTGCCGTCGTCGTCGTCGTCGTCGTCGTCGTCGTCCTGTTCGTATCCTTATTTTCTGGCAAGGCGCCAGCCCCAGCCGGCTGGCTTGTAGCGTCCAAGGGAAATGGATAAGGACACCGCCAAACGGACAAGCGGACAACGGACAGGCGGCGGGTTTTTTGGGTTTTTTGGGGGGAGGACCGACGAGCTAGAGGGCTGGAGCGCTGGAGAGCTGGAGAGCTGGAGGACAATGGCAGGCGTAGAGCAATAACACACTGAATTGGGGTGGCTCAACGGTAGCTGGTGGTGACATTGTCTGCCCGGAGTTGCCTTTCAAAACGTACGAGTACGTACAACAGCACTGCCAAAAAAATCGACTAGAAAACCGAAAGCCATAGGGGAAAATATATGGATTATGCTACCACATAATTCCAGCTAAAGCTGGCCCCCGTTTGTTGCCAGTGTCTGGAGTGTGTGGAGTCCTCCTTGGCCTTTTCGGTTTCGGGGGTTGTCCTCCAAGCGAGAAGCATCACCCACCACTCGCCGGCTGCGTCTAAGACGAAAACTGTAGTAAATAATTCTTTAAAGATTTACAGACACGCCGAACGCTCTCTGCGCCCGCACAATTGCAAATTTTTATGAGATATTCGAGTCGGAATCGGGCGGAGGAGGGTGGATGGTTGCGGGCCAAGCGAACCACCGAACCACCGAACGAACCACCAAAGGGGGTGCCACCGACGGGGCGTGCTTGTCGCGGCTTTTTAGCTATTTTCGTCAGCTTCCAGCGCGAGTCGCTCTCGCCAAGCTCTCGCCGACATAAGCCGGCCACATATCAAGATTAATTTTTTCCGAGATAATAAATTCAATGCAGATTAAATGGCAGAGACCATTAAATTATCGACTTGAGGTTCGCTCGCTTGGATTTTCCGTTTTTCGCTCTTCGCCGCAGCTGAGGCTGAGACTGAGACTGAGGATGGTGGCTTTCCCAAAAAGGAAAAACAAGAGGGTTGTGTTGGATCACAGGGGGATAGATACTACAGATACTATTCGTTTGCTTATTGTTCGGCGGCAACTAAGCCGATGACTGCATTAACATCGGGGGCAAACGTGCGTGAAGAGCAATTGATAATGCCAGATGAGATGAAATTATATACTATACGAGTGCGAGTATGTATTAGACATTGTACCGGCGATGGGACATTTGTTGCGTAATCAATGCCCCGTCGACCCGTCGACCCGAGGGTCGGTTCAAAGGTTCATTCAATCGCCTTCAAAAGGTAAACTAAATGCACAGGGGCACGGGGGGCAGGGGGGCCACTCATTGTGGATGCCACACAATAAGTCGCATTGAGAAATGCTTGCAATTGAAGGCGCCATTCCTTGGCTTTAACGGCGGCTTCGGGTTTTGTGGCTTTAACTGATGGCCCATCAATGGGGCATTAAGTGTATTGCTTTGGCAGCAAATTAAGCGGCGAATTTGCCAAAGCAATCCATGCAGTGCAGCGCATCTAAGATACAATATCTGCAGCCTGCCTCGGGAGTATAGATACCCGGTACGCAGTTATTGATGGCTCAAAAAGGCTTTGCAGAAGAGTTTACAAGTTAAACTGATAAAATTCTTATATTCTAAAACTTCCTAGGTGTTTTAGACCATTTACTTCATCATATTCGAGTGCTATTCCATTTAATTTTTCTCTATTAAAACTTCTTGGGCTCAGTTGTTTTCCTAAACCTAAAACCACAAGCATTTAAGACACATTTGCCAAGGAAACTTGATTGCAAACTGCCTCTGGGCTATAGATACCCGGTACTTAGTTCATTACGGCTTAAAATAGCCTTAAATTGCACTCTTTAGAACTCTGTTAATAATGTTTTGTAAGCCTTTTTTTTAGTTCAAAACCACTCACTTCATGCCTAGTTCCATCCAATTTTTCTCTATTAAAACTTCTTTGGGGTTGTGCCTTACTTTGCATCATTTTCACGGCCAAAATAGAGATGTGCCGGCGGAATTCCTTGGCCAAAAAAGAAGACAGACAGGGAAATGGAAATGGAAAACTTGTAAGTGAAAACGGAAAACAAAACGCAACGCAGACACATCAATTACGACAAAAGGGCCAGAAAACAAACAAAACCGAGCAAAAAACAGCGAAAAATTCGAGTGAGAGGCGCAGCTTCAATTGAACGCGATGCGATGTACTTTTTGTGTTGATTTTGCCAAGGAAAAACGGCATAGCATACCAACTGCTAAATGCAAACGACAGGCAGGACCCCTCACCTCTTCGCCCCCTGCCGAAGCTCCTTTTATCTAAGGACATCAATCAGGACCAGCGAAAAAAGGCAACAACCGAGCTGCCGGGGAGTTAAAAAACAAAACAGAGCGAAAGAAATAGAATCTCAAAGTCAATTTTTTGGCAAACAAACAAACCGATTGACGTAGGCCCTCCCTTTGCCTTTGCTTAATCAATGTGTGTGGTGAAAAAAGGCTGGAAAATACCGGGAAAATGGCTGGGGAATGCGTTGATTGGAAAGCCGCCAGCCAGGCAGTCAGGCAGTCAGGCAGCAGCAGCGCGACTAAAAACGCTGGCAAATCGCGTTGGGCTTAATGTGAGCGGGATTTGTTGCAAATCAGAGGCTCAGGTGGCAAGGTGGCAGCGGGGCAGCGGGGCAGGGAGTCAGCGGGGCCTGGGCGGTTGTCCTGCCAGACCGCACAATCAGTTTCCGTTTCCGGTTGCTGGCCGCACAATTAAGCGCGGCGGCCACTCGCCCGTGTTGTTCTTGCCTCTGCCGGCTAATAAACAAGTGCAACAAACGAGGCAGCCACCTCTGGCGGGTCAGGGGTCAGGGTGCGAGGTGCCAGAGCATTTGTCACAGGCACACAAAAAATAGGGGCACACAATTACCCATTTTCGGGCCATTAATAAAGGGAAAGCTCTGATTTATCAAATGTTTTCTCTTCCGCAAATGAGGGAAATATAAATATCATTATGTGTTGCCGTGTTTTTACAACTGATTAATAGCAAACAAGCTGCACAAGTTGCCCGAATATCTGTTTGACTTTCTAGAGCAGCGAAGGGCATAGATTTTTGACTTGGAATCCGTCGTATCGACTCCCTTGTTTCGAGGCATTTTCGTGATTTTATTTTGGAGCCGAAAGAGCCAAGGGCTGCCCATGGCAGAGCCAAAGCTCGCGTTTTTTTGCTCAGTGCTTGCGAGCAAAGCTTGTTGTTTGCTTTTGGCTTTTTCCAAGCTTGCTCCTCGTCGCTTCATTAAGTGTAAAAAATACATGTTGCATACGCACATACAGCGCGCAGTACACTCGTGGTATGCAAATGAAGGCAGAGCCAGAATGCCACTGCCACTGCCACTGCCACTGCTACTCGTAGTGCCTGTGTTATTATTATTGCTGATGTTGTACTGTGTATTATTAACATTGTTGTTGCTGCTGCTGCTGTTGCTGCTGTTGCTGCTGCTTCACACCTTTATTTGTGTGTTTGCCCGGGCCGTTGTGGGTCGGCGGGGAATGCGTTTTCATTTCGTTTGGCTTGCTTTTCCCCGAGAGCAAACAATGCCACTCGACACACTCGACAACGGGGGAAACAAAACAAAAGTGTGGCCGAGCGAAATGAAAATGAAGAAAAACAGCGATTCTGGCGCGCTGGTCATCAGCCGTGTGTATATCTCGGATATATATCTCTCGCCACGGGTGTGCCAGCTTGAGGTTTGAGTTTTGGCAACAAGCAAAGGCAACGGCAAAGGCAAAGGCAGGAGCAGGAGCAGAGGCAGGAGCAGGAGCAGAGGCAGGAGCAGAGGCCACCCCCAATATTGTGCAGTGTGTGCTGATGGTGGTGCCGCCGCCCGTTGCGCCAATTTATGACCTGTCAGAAATTTCCCAGCACAAAACAAAACAAAACAAAACGCAACCAAACAAAGCAAAAACCCGAGCCGAGCCAAGCCGATCCAGAGCTTCTTGAAGCGACTTTAAGTGGCTGCAGTTCGCGGAAACCCTCCGCCACAACGCCACAACGCCACAAAAAGGCCAACTGGAAAGTCTTCATAAAATGCAAGAAAGTGTTCTTCGGGAGCAGCAAAGTAGGCAGCGCTTTTTCTCACTTGGCCCGGCCGGCTGCTTGGCCAACTGTTTGGCCGGCTTGGCCGTGTTTTGCCCTTCCAGCTGATGGATGGCATCAGGAAGGACTTGCAGACAGAACTGACCCGCCATAACTTAGTCCAGGCGTTTAAAGCCCCCCCTTTTAATGGCCCAGAATGCTTAATTTTAATGGGTGTAGTGCGCCATGGATTAGCCCCAAATGCTCCTCCCCTGCCCACAGCAAAGGGCCCCCCCGCCCGCCTGGTGTGGCATTTGCAACAGTTCCGCAACAGCGATTATTGGAATGGCATTTAGAACTTTTGCGATCGAATTCGACAACAGCAGGAGGAGAGCAGAGAGCAGGAGAGATTATTATAGCAGTTTGAAATGCCTTTATTCATTCACTTAAATTGGAATGTGTACGCCTAGAAATACCTTGTGTGCCAAAATTAATCATGTAGGTTTGGTGTGCCAAGGCTAGCCAAGAAATACTACCTATTGATAAGGCCTGTCAAAAAGTCGAAATATCAATAGGAATCCCAAATTTTGTAGGTCAGCTCTCGGAAAATTTCATAGAGGTTTTTAGGCTATAAAGAAGTGTAGGTAATATCATATATTTCAAGCATTAATCATATAGATTTGATATATCAAGGTAAGCCATCAATAACTATTGGTAAAGCATTTACACAAGGTATTTATATTAATGAGAATTTAAAAGCTTCTAAGGATTATCTGGTGAGCTCTCGAAAAGCATTTATTTGCTTAGTTTTAATGAGTTTTCCGCCACTATTTGTTGCTATAATTAATGGAATATGGATGCATAATCGATATATAATCCCATAGATTTTGTTAATGATAAATTCATCCTGCAATCTCAGAAACTTTGTTCATTTTGTAAGCCATATCCTGAAGTTGCAGACCCCTTTTGATCACCGTTAATTCACTCAAGCTTTTAAGCTATAAACTTATTGTTCTGTTAATAAGCTATCCCAAGCGTAAATGCCACTTCACGCCATCCTAAAACATTATGTTTTCATCAAATCTAGTTTTGTTGTCCTCCTATAAGCTATATTTTTAAAGTAGTACTGAAAAGCCTGGCTTACGAAATCTCAGTAACACATCCATCAGTGATTATGGTATCATTTATGATAATTTGACGGTTACTTCGTTTGAAAGCAACCCCAAAGGGAAAAAAAACTGCTCACTGATTGCGCCAATCAAGGGCCCATTTCCACAAAGCCATTATATCGAGAGCAGATGGTGCAGTGTACCTGCTGCCAGCTACCGCCCATCAATACATAATCAGTTTTAAGTTTGCCTTCCTGTATCCTGGCTCCTGGCTCCTGTATCCTGACTCCTGACTCCTGACGAGTGCTGCTCTCGTCCTCAATCTGAATGCCGAGCTGCTTACGACCCCAATTCGTGTTTATTGCAATTTATATAAAGACTTAAACTCGCCCTTTATCCCGTCGGATCTTCGCGTCACGGGGATATTTTCACTTGCCTGAAACTGTCCTCCCCGCCCTGTATTTTATTATTATATACACTTTTTGTCGGGTGCCTTTAGTCGTCTCGCCTGACGCGCAGATTTAATATTTCCGCACTATTGTCGGCTGGGCAGGTGATTCTTTCGCCGTCGCCGTCGCCGTCGACGTGGGCGAAGGGTGTGTTACCATGGCACATGTCACATGTCTGTGCCACGCCTTGGCCAAAAAAGAAAAGCACACAAAAAGCTGATGCCCAGCCCACGACTTTCGTTTATGGAGCTGTTTTCGCTTACCTCGGGAACGTTGCAACACGGCCGCACAGCCGCACAGCCCCCGAGCCTGCCACATCCTTTTCGCACTATCTGACGTCCTTTGGCCCGCCCTTTCGCCCTTTCGCCCTTCCGCCCCTGATTGCCCCTTCCCCCCGCTGATGCTTTTTGACGGCTTTTGACTTTTCGGCATTGTTGTTGTCGCCTGCTTTATATTTATATTGGCGCTTTTTTCGCACGCACCCGCCTATGCACAGTTGCGGTCACAGAAATAGTTGCGGTTGCCCGGGGCCACAGCATGTTAGCAATTCGATTTTCAACTGCAGTGGCAGGTAATTAAATTCCTTTGACGGCGTCTACTGATTGCCAATGAATTGTTTGCCATTCGGCATTCAAATTGATTTGATCAGTGGTCGTTTTTTCTAATTACCGATGGATATGGAAATAGGAATTTGCAGGCGCTGATTGCATTTCCATACAGGCGCAAATGTCAGAGACCTGGTCTCTCTAAACTGGAAAGAAACTTGCGATGCAGGCCCTAAATTGGTACTGCTGAATGTGGAAAAGCATTCATTCCCAGGGTATTAAAAATATCTGTAAATTATTCGGACTTATTTAAGGGTTTTTACTGGTCTGGTATCGTTGTGGGATTAATACGGCTATCAATAGATTTTCGATTTGGCTTATTGTGCTCGCTTTTGCCTTTTTGGCACTACCTGCAGTGTACTTTTTTCCCCCCTTGCAGGCTTGCAGGTTTATCTCTTTTTTGTGCGGGTTTTGAGTGCGTTTTTTGCCGTGGATTTTGATGTCTGGCCGGCCGAAACGCAACGAGCCACACAATGACCGACAAGCAACTGACAGCCGCAGAAGCCACCCACCGGGGCGCACCCACCGGGCAGCCTCTTTTCACCTTGCAGCGGGTCCGGTCCTGCACTCATTCTTTCACTCAGTCATTCAGTCAATCATGCAGGCATTCAATTTATCGTTGACTTAACTTTTTGATGGTTACAAAATGAAATTTATGGAAACTTTGGGGCCCGGCTTCCTCGCATTTGCGACGCCACCACCTGACACTTGTGTGTTTGGGCATCCATCAGGAGTCGGGTTGGGTCTGGGTCTGGACTGAGGGCGAGTGTTATCTTTGCGGTCGCATCTATAATGGGTTTTGTCACGTTGCAGACGAGTCTGCTGCCCTGCCCCTGCCACATGCCACACACCCCGGCAGGCTGGCACTCTGATTTGGTGAGGCATGAAAAACTCACGTCGCCATCAATAAATTTGAAACAAAAATGCCAAGGGACAGGGTCCGGCGGCACAGAGTAAAAAATAAAAAAGCCTCGCTTGCAAATGCTCCCAAAATGGCAAAAATATATACTTTCGATCAAGAAAGAAGAGTTGTAAATATAATGCTATTGCGCTACAATTATTAATATGCCTGGGATGTCGTATCGAAATTGAATTTCAGCAACTTTGCTCGACCTAAGGATGTGCTGCAATATGTTTTCCACCCTGCAGCACACAAAGGGTGGCTTTTCTGGCAGCTGATTCGAAATACATTTGCCTGTTTAAGCCGCTTTTAAAACTCATCTCCCGGCCGGCCGGTTTGGGTCAGTTTGGCCAGGACTTAGCCGGCATCCACCACCCAATATCCGCTGAGTCCTGCTCCCGGCAGCTCCGGCAGCCCGGCAGCTCCGGCAACTCCGGCAGCCCGGCAGCCCGGTTGCTAAAGTGCTTAATAACTTTGGCACCAAATGGCACTGCCCCTCGGCACCCCGCGGCACCCCTGGTCACCCGGATTATTCGCAGCGACAAGTGCATCAAATTGTCAGACATTTTCCAGTGTTGACTTTGACCGGACCCGGCAAAACATAATTGTTAAACTCCGGCCACCATCGCCGGCCGGGCTCTTCTCCGATATTGCGGTCAAGCAAATCGAGCTGGGGGCGGTGGCAGGTGGCAGGTGGCAGGTGGCAGGGGCAGGTGGCAGGGGCAGGTGGCAGGGGCAGGGCCCAATAAAAGTACATGCATGCAACAATAAATAAATTAGAACAAGGTGCGGTGCGGCAGGAGCCCAAGTCTGGAGTACACTGTGCCCAAACACTACTATTTCTAGTGCCTTATGAGCTATATAGCTGGGAATATAATAAGCCATAGAATCTCTGAATTTTTAGGTATCTTTTACAAGTTTAGCTTAGGTTACCTCATTGATTTATGCCATGCCAGCATAAAAACCAATTAAATTAACCCAATTCAAAGGCATTTCTCTATTTAAAGTTCCACATATTTAAATGGGAATAGGTAGAAGTTTATATATGAGATTATTTGACCAAATGCTTGATAAGCCACACATTTTAAGCTGTTATTTATATTTTTATTGTCGCTGTTTTGGCTTGCTGATAAGCTTGAATTTACCTCAATTTATTTATATGCTGCTGGGCATGCTTGTATAAATTAAACAAAGGTTGTACATCAGCCATATCTTTATTATTTATTGTTTGATCTCTATAAAACTTGACACATGGCTAGATAATTAAATTTTTAACTGCGAGCAAGTATGTTTATATCTCTTGCTCAAACCATTTCGAGGACAAAGACAAATACAGTTTATGGAAAGTTGCAAAGGCGGAAAGGGGCGTAGCACAAATTTGAAATAAACTTGATTTAAAAAAACATATAGCGGAGCTAAAGCAAAAAGAATTACGTCTCTGGCTTTAACCATCTCGGAGAACGAGGTATTCATATGTTACATACAGACGAACATGGCTAGATCGACGCGGCTGTTGATGCTGATCAAGAATATATAAACTTCTCCCTGTTACATGCATTTGCACAAACTTAATATACCAATTGTACCCTAAGGTGCATGTTAAAATAAACATTAGCCCTAGGGCTCTAACTGAATATGCTAAATTGTGAAAAACAGGATGCTTTTAAGCTCTTCATTAGTCATATTTTGGTATTGTTTCTGCATGCATTTTCCGCGGTGTTTAAGCCGTTCCGGCTGTCTCTTAATAACGGGTTTAGTCAGGTGGTGTTGGCCATGCCACAGGGGCCGAGTGGGGGGTGAAAAATGGACAAAGGATCGGGGGTCCTGGGTCCGGGAGTGGGTCTGGGCAGGACTGTGTGCAGATAGGGCTACCGTTTTGTTGTCTGCTTGGCAGTCAGATGCAATTTATTGATAATATGCGGGGCGTCCCGGGAAGGAGTGCGCCAAGTGCGGCAAGTGGGGCAAGGAGTCCACAGCCCACACACACACACACACACATCCAGGATGGCAACTGAAAGTCAGCGGCAACTTTATGAGAATGCGACCTTTCTGCCATTATGTTGGTTATTTACACAGCCCCACACCCATGGCCACAGATGTAAAAGGCATTGCGCCAAAAGCAGCAGCAGCAGCAGCAGCAGAAGCAGCACAAAATTTGTTGCACAAATTGTGGCAACAAATTTTAGCGCAGACAATATTCAGTTGGTTAGGAAAACTCCGGGCCGGGGGGCGCGCAAAGGGCAGCAGAATCGAAGCGAGCGGATGAAAGGAGGAGCTGCCAAAAGTCAATTGCTCGAATCTCCTCACTTGACTTGACCAAAAAGCAAGTCGCCCGAACTTGTTGAACTTCCCGGGACTGGGGATCACCGGGGGCCATCGGTTAAGCCTTTCAAACGTTAAAGCCGGGCCGAAAATGCAACCAACTGGACTCTGCGGGCAATCCGCATTAACAAGGTCCAAGCGAAAATTGTCTGGCGAAAATTGTGCGAAAATAATTCAAATCGAATGTGCATGGGGGAAACTAATTTTGCAGCAGAATGAACCCGAATTTCGGCACAAAATTTGATTGCACATAACATAAATATAAATAGATCTGTTGCGAGGTCCGACAGGCTTCGGGGAACTTCGGGCCGTAGGGGCTACAGGGTGCGCAGCACTTGCCTATCTCATAGTTTTCACTCCTCTTGTACTGATGATTTTTAACCCGCCTCTTCGTTTGGTATCCTTGCAGGAATACAATACTAAGACTGCCTCATGCCATGCCATCCACTATTACCACCAACCCAATAGCTACAATAGCTTCTACCAGCACCAGCAGCTGACCTCGTCAGCGTCCACATCATCGTCCACGTCATCTCTGCAGCCGCCCCGGAACCGCTACTCCCTGCCGCCCGAGCACCGCGTCAATCCCTTCGAGCTGGACGAAATCGACCTGGACATGGAGCGCGAGGAGCAGGAGGAGGATCAGGAGGAGGACTTGGAGGAGGAGCGACAGCGTCTGGGGGGCAGCCCCTACGAGAGGAGTCTGAGGAGCCGATATCGAAACCGCAACCGAAATCGACGCCACTACAAGTACGATGCCGTGGAGGAGTGCTGTCGTCCGATATTCCAGGATCAACATTACGGCTCCATAGCCGATATGTTGTAAGGAGTTTGCTTCTTTTTTTTTGCACACATGATATGGAGAAATCGATAGAGTCTAATGAGAAAATTTGAGAAAATTTGAAAACCGGGGATTAAAGCGAAACGCAAGGTACCTACAACAAAGTAACTACAAAAGGAGATAAATGAAGTGGAAATGGAAATGGAAACGGAAATGGGAGATGAAGAAGGATAGAGAGAAGGAGGATTATCAAAAAGAAAGAAGCGCATGGCAAAGAGAATACCCCCAAAAGTTGAAAAAGCGAACGATTAGCGATAAGTCACAAGCCGATAACCGGTAATTGATGGATTGTGTATGTTGAATAGATGTATATCGAGTGTTTTTTTTGCCGCCGCCGCCCGCGGGGGATTAAATTTTAAAACTTATCGTTACTAAGCACAGAATTGATCAATATGTATATTCAAAATATATGTATTATTAAACGTCTGGCAAATCTGGCACCGCTATATAATTAATACTAGGCGTATGTCTTTATAGACTACATATATATACTCGCCCGCTCCGATCCGATCTGCTCCCCGACCCCGCACACCCNATACCCTCCCATATATAGTAATATAAATATATAACATCAATATATATTTATTCATGTATATACAAACCTATGTTACATGCCAATTTTTTTTTGAAACGCATCCAACTAGAATATACGAAACGCGATAATTTTTTTGTGGATGAAAATGTGGTTAACTAGAATCTAGAAGATTGCACCACACTGTTGTCTACGAGTAATGGAATAAATAAATAAAAATAAATATAAACCGAACGATAAACATGATCATAAAGCATTTATATGAATCTATATATGTAAAACTAAATATATACGACATTTTTTTTATTATTTATAAACTAGCAATGCTTGTACATAGATTAAAAGATTGTGGATTATAACTATACGAATATTATTAATAATAAAACCAACAATATTTAATAAAACGTGTTTGTATTTTTTTTTTCCCTGTGTGGTATAGTGTAACTTAAGCTCTGAGTGTTGAACGAATTGTAAATATAGTACATTTGAACACGTAAACAATTTAATTGAAGCACAAGCCAGAGTAAACTGAGAGAAAAAACGAAGAATACGAAGAATATTTGGCAATGCCTGTCCACTTAGCATTCGCAAAGCAAAAGCAAAAGCAAAAGAAAAGCAAAAGAAAAACAAAAACTATGAACAAAAAAAAACCGAAATACGAAAATTAAATCTGTAATTTATATGCATGTAGTTGAGAAAAAAGAAAAAACCACTAAGAAATCCCTAAATAAAAACAGTTGGCCAGTTGTTCAACTTACTTATTCAAAGAAATGTGTCTTAAGCGAGTGCGTATATAAAGCCTATGTATTACCTTATGTGTGTACACATATACTATATATACTATATATATGGTATGTCTCTCCTCCACCCAACACGGTTAAAATTCGATGCCACTAAATAGCAACAATTGTAAGAGTTCCGTTGACATTTCCCACAACTTTTCACCCGTCAAACTGCAGGTATGTGGCCCAGGAAAACCATCCAAAAAAAAACAATATTAAATGTACCAGAAAGCAACTAGAAAATATGAAAAAAGATGGTATTTCCTTGCGGTTCCCTGGGTTTTAAAAGCAAGTTTTTTAGTTATTTTTTCGGGGAAAAGAAATCCCAAAAATTAGAAACTTTTGTCTTTGGTTTTTGAACTGAAAATCTCCACACTTTCCGCTCTCGGAAGTCCTTCTTTCTCACAAATTAGAAGCAAGTAAAGATAATGAAACACCGTAGGCGAAATTTAAAACTAAACACAAGAAAAAAACCAAGAAACTTAACGTAAAGAGGCAGTTTTTGGGAAAGTGCTGCCAGCATTTCGGGGCACTTTCCCCGTGAAAAAAACCCACACAGAAACCCAAACAGAACCCCAACCGAAACCGAAACCGAAACCGAAACAGAAACATCAAAGATTTGAAATTAAAAAATACCATTTTAAATTCCCAAGCTGCACTTTGCAGACTTTTAAATGTCTACATAAATATTAAACGAAGAAAACGTAAGCGAAGGTGCGGCGAGCGCATTAGATATTGGATAAATCGTAAAGTAAAGCAAGTTTTAGCACCACAGCAGAAGCAGCAACAGCAAAATCAACCACATATACATATATATGATTAATGAGAAGATTTAAAGGGAAATCAATTTGCGAAAAAGTGTTTGCGTTCCTTGGGTCTTGCTACTATAAATTTGCTTTGCCTTCCACTCTACACACTCTCCACACTCTCCACTCCACTCCAGTCCCGGAAAATTCCCGAAATTTGGTTCGAAACACTTTTGGTTTTCCAATCCAAAACAAAAAAAAAAAAGCTTCAAATGTGATATTTTATAAAAACTGTGAAAACGGAAAACAAGCAACACGACACGAAACTAAAAACTAAACAGCAACAGGCACTCAAATTTTAAATTTAAATTTAAATTTACAATTGCAACACAGAGTTTACACCTTATTCTCGATTGATTAATTATAATTTAAGCGAATCTGTAAGTAACGTTATGCATACGATTATTATTACGAAAACGTTTTTCAAGTTTAAATCGCAAGACAACAAAAACAACAACAAAAACAAAAACAAAGCAAGTGGAACTAGAGAACGTGCGCGGCGCAGGCGAGAATTAATTTAAATTAAATTAAATTAAATTAAATTAAACTAAAGATTCAATGCAACCACTAAAAGTAATGGTCAAAGTAAAAAAAAAAAAAAAATAAAAAATACAAATAAAAACGAAAAACCCCCAAGAACCGAACTTTTATTTTCATCGCAAATGGAAATGGAATCCACACGCAAGCCAACACTGCTGTGGATCGCGAACATGTTGCGCGTGCGACATGTGTGGCATACTTGCAGGCGCCGGCGAAGCGAACATCGCGGTTGCATACTTTTCGGCGGTTGGCGACCCTCAAGGGTTAAGACTTGTTGCTTTTCCTTCCAAAATAACTGTTTTTCGGGCATTTTCTTGACTTTTGGGTTGGCTTTTCTCTTGTCTAACGGGTTTTTAATTATTTTATGTTTATTGACTTGTAAAATTACTAAATAACCGCATTGTAATTGACAACCAATTAATTTTTATTTGCTGTATTCTTAAACTATTATAATCTATTTTTTTTTTGTTTTTCTGTTATTTAAGCTGAATTCTTTATGGTTATATCGATATCACAACTCTTAGGATTTGTAAGAGTTCCTAGATTGGTGCAGGAATTTTGTTTTCTATTTTTGCAAATGATTAAGGTATAAAATTTAAGCGCTATTTCCATTTAAATTCAATTGTGAAAAGAGAACTTTTGAAATTTGAGACTTTTACAAACTAAAGCGTGCCAGGCCTGCATTCCATATTTTATTTTAATGGCTTTTCCTATCAATTGTTAAACGGATTTTTCCGGCAAACATTTGCTTCATTTTCATCCAGCATACGGCAAAAATATTTCAACACAAATCCCTAATATTTTGCCATTTTCCTGATTCGATTTCTTACGACTGAGCAGCTTTTCATTTGGCCCGAAAATTCCTTCCTTTGTTTCATTAATTAAATTTCCCCTGGGCTATGTGCCCTTTTGCATCCTTTTAAAATTTAAATGCTGGAATTCGGTGCCCAAAAATACTCGCCCGACCCTTTCACTGATTCAACACAATTTCACTCTGTTCTCCGTGGAAAGTTCTCGTCCTTCATAGTCGAATAATCCAATTGAACAATCGATTCAATCAGCCTGCGAAGCTTTTCGCACAACTTATTGCCAATTTTTGCATCGCCAATTGTGCTTACTGCATCTGCATCTGCATCTGCAGCGGCATCAGCATCGGCATCGGCATCTTTTGTTAGTTTTCGCAATTATATTGCTTAAAATATTATGATTAAAAATTTGAACGCTCCAGTGCTTCACTCTGCCTCAGCTCGCAGCTCGCAGCTCTCACTGTTCCTGCGATTGCGATTTTCTATTTTCCTCCGTTGGGCCGAAGACTTTCCCTCTGCTGGTGGCTGGCAAAGCGCTCTCAAGTGGAAAATCCGCTCGGCAATTGCCAAGTGCCGGGGCCATCCATCCAACAATCCATCCATCCAGCCATCCTGCCGTCCTGCCGTCCTGCAGTCCTCCAAAAATATATATTCCCAAGTCCAAGTCGGCCAAGTCGGCCAAGTTGGCATTATGCAACAGCTTGCACTTGGCTGCCGCCGCTGCTGCGACTTTATCCCTATTACTGGCCCTGGATTATTGTTATTATTATTGCCGTTTTTGTGAGCCACTTTCCGCCAAGCCAGCCACCAGGATTTTCCTCTGCAAAGCAGGCCGAAGGAGTCGCCCCGAACTTTGGTTTGGTCGGCCATCGTTTCTGTTTGGGAAATCCTTAAAGGGCTTGCCTTGTGTCTCCGTCGCCTTTGCAGTTTGAAAATATGGTTTTTGTAAAGTATATATCATTCCAAGTGTCTTAGTTATTCGTCACTCAGTATGGTATCTTTGTGAATTCGATTAACATACTCCAGAAGATATGATAACAAACTATGGATACTCATTTACTCGTATCTGTGCAAGCTACAAAACATGAAGAACTCATTTACCTTGTTAGAAGAAATAAGCTCCTTCGACCTTATAAACGATTAGGCAAAATTATACTCCAAAGATTGGTCTTACAAAAAGGTATTCAAGTTCCTAAATTTGTTTTAGAAAACTCTGCTTGCATACGCCAAAGTCAAAAGAAAAGGCACTTTTATTGTCCCTAATATTTTTGCAAACATTTCAACCATTTAAACTTAACGTCACCAATATAAACAAAAGATTACCTACATAAGTAATAAATTACCTACATATAGAATTATATTAAGAACTAAGAGTGTCTGCCAAACCAAGGAAAATGACTTTTAATTTTATGTAAACTTTGTTTTCTTTAAAGCATAAGGACCTTTGTTTGATTCCCCGGCCTGCTCGGTTTTTAAAAGCCATTACATTAATTACAAAAAAGAGGAATACTTTGTAGTTACGGCAGACCGAAATCTCCCGAAAATAGTAAATAAGTGTCGGGCTGTACCTTTTTGGATTACCTGAAGACCCGGAAAGTGTGTGGGCACAGCTCTCCAGTCACTTTACCGAATGCAAAAAAATTGTATCTGACAGGATAATTAAAGTTGTGTTTCCTGAACTGCATTTTCTTGCCGCTCGCTTTTGCTGATTTCCCAGCTTTCCCAGCTTTCCCTGCTTTCCCTGCTCTCCTGTGTGTTTGTTGTTTTTCCGCTTGGGTTTTGCGAGTCGGTTGTTTCGTATCTGTAAAGCAATTAATAATAATTGGCCCTAAAAACCCCTTTTGCTCTCCACACTGCTCTCCTTTTTTCTTTTTTTTTTTTTCGTCGGGTGCTGGGTGTTGGGGGTTGGGTGGTGCAGTGGGCCGGAGGGTCAGGGGTCAAGTTCCAGGGGATTTTGGGTCGGGCTTCGGTCTGGTCTGGGAACTGTGACGGCTATTTGCAAATATTTACAACATCCGCTGCCCGAGCTGCACAAACAAACACTGAGCAGGAGCTGAAACTGAAACAGCAACGGAAAACCAAACCGAACAACGCCAGCACAATTAAACACAGAGTGGGCGTGGCCGCCGCCCACACGCCCACACGCCCTCGCCCCCACCCTCACCCTCACCCTCACCCTCGCACATGTGACTTTCGGGGCAAATAAAAGTTCTGAAATGCGATTATCTTGATGAATTGGAATTTGAATTTTAATTCTCTACTTTCGTTCGGGTGGGCGGCGGTGTCTCCTCCCCCCGTCCCGTGCGTTCGGTAGGTATCCTGGCCGCCGGATGCCGAATCCTGCCGGAGAGTGTGTTGCGTTCCATTGCAGACTCCAGCGCCGAGGGCCATCCACTTATTTACCCCGAAAAAGTTCTCGCATTACCCCGGCAAACAATTTCGGAGCCCGGCGCCGGGTTGTTGTCCTGCTGCGGAGTCCATTTCAGTTGCCGGACACTCCAGCCCAAGCACTGAGCGAAAAAATGTGCAGGTTTGCGGTGCCAGATAGTCAGAGATACACGAGTCTCGCAGGTGGACTTTGAGGAAGGTTTTGCGGAATCACCCGGCCAAATCAGCAATAAACTTGTTCAAGTTTTCCCTAAGTTTTTAAGGCTTTTTTCATAGAATGTGCGATTTGCTTTTCATTATTCATTTAAGTATAGATCCTATAACTATTATCTTTTAGTTTATTTAAAGCGCTGTTGGCTCTCTTTAAATTCCAATATATTCTACATTTATTCACATTATTTATGTGCTTATAGTTGAACCACTTTAGTCTTTCCTTACCTGCTACAGTCTTCCAAATCTTGGCGTTCATATGGACAGACGGATGGAGAGACAGACGGACGGACAGACAGACGGAAATGATTCGATTCCTACGAATTAAATATAGTTGTGCCAAAAACAAGTATTCTCTTCTTTTTTATAGAGATTTTTAGGGAACTTAGTGCGTGAGACTTTTAATTGCTATGTTCAATCGTTAGATCGTTTAATCGTAAAAATCTTTGTAATATTCTAAAATTAATTATTGAAAAATAAGGCCAGCTATAATGAGTATACATACCATACATTCATAAATAGCTTTCAGTTGTGTTTTTCATGAATCTTAAGTTTTTAATAACATTTAGTATAAAGATTTTTGGTTGAATGCTCCGAATTCTGGTTGATTTTAAGGCCCCCCTTCATTTGCTTAAAAAGAACAAAGCTATTATAGAAAATAGATACCTTTATGAATGGGTATTTAAGGTTTCAATGAGCTATCTCTTGGCTGGTGGGAATACCAGAAGTCTATGCAATTTGCCACCCCTTTTTGGGCAGTGCACTGTTGCCACAGTTATGGCTCGGTGCAGGAGCACACTCCATCATCCTCATCAGCAGCGGCGGCGGCATCGTCATCATCGTCATCATCGCCGGCTTCATCATCATCGGCGTCTGCGTAGCGATGATCGTCCTGAGAGAATCGTCATTATCGCCGGGGACAGACGGCGTCGCATCAAGTGCCTCGTTGGGTTTTTTGTACCTGTTGTAATTGCATAACACACTCGTGAGTGAGTGAGTGAGTGAGTGAGTCCACCTGTGCGCCGGCACAGGTGGTATTTGTATTTGCGTTTGTACCGGTACCCGTTTCCCCGCGTATCTGTATCTCTGCATCTGTGTATCTGTGTCACAGGCAATTCTCAAAAGCATAAAAGTCAAATTTGTCGCATGGCCCTCGGAGAATCCGCCCCAGCGTTTCAGTTTTGTATTTCCCCGAGCAGCCGCAGGCCCAGACACCGGGTCCCCTCGTTTTTTGTTTGTTTTTTTTTTCGTCCTGGAATGCCAGGAGATACCAGGGGATCTGGGGGATTCAGGGAATGTCCGGACGGGGCTGGGGCGGCGGACAGACGCACAGGTAATTGGCTTTGGTATCCCGTATCTCGGGCATATGGATACATTTAGATACGCACATGGGGCAGCTCAAGGCGAAGTAAGTGACAGTTCGGGGGCGCCCCGACGGCGGGAATACCCTTCAACGAGGTTCGAAAAATTGGCGAAGCCAAATTCTCATAAACTTGAGCAGTACGAGAGGTGAATAGGGGTTTTTAAATTGAATGCAACAGTCAAGCCACTTGGGTTGTATATGCCAGAGTTTTGCAAATAATTTGCACTATAAAATACCAGGTGTACCTATCCATTAATCAGAGTAATATCTATTGATAGAGTTGAATGCAATAGTATAACAAAGAATATTAATTGGGTTACCTGCACACGAATCTTTTCAGCTAGTCTAAGCAGTTGAAACCCCTGCAACTGAGTCTTAGGAGACCTCCTGTCCTATGCCTTATATTTAGACCAATTACGAGATCCAAAGGCATCAATGTCCTGCACAAACCAGGACTAAATACCATTGTACCTCGCCCCAGAGCCAGGGTGTCTTTGGGGCCCGAAAGGGGCTCCAGAAGCGGTCCCAGGGAAGGGGTTTGCATGCGTAGCTGGATCTAGAACCAAACCGAACCGGCACTCCGGGGACCAACTGAAGTGGCCGTGGGTTTAATGGACACCCGGAGCCGGGAGAAAAATCAGGAGCAGCCCAGGACCTAGAGCTGGCACAGAAACAGAAACAGAGGCAGAAGCCGAAGCAGAGCAGAAGCAGGAGCAGCTCGCAAATGAACTCCTTCAACGTTGACACAACGTCCCAGGAGTGACAGGGGGCAGAGTCACACCGAACTGAGTTATGCGGCAATTAGTCCCAGCAGCTCCTTTGTCGACCACCAAAGAGGACTCCGAATATTAGCAATTCGGATCAAAAATTACCAAAAACAAGGAGAGTCCAACGGCATGTCTGGGGTTTAATTGAGTTGCTTCCCCTGGTTGCATCCCCTGCAGAAACTATTTTTAAATTATGGAAACTCAAGGCGGAAATTGGCAGCTCTTCAAATGTTTCCTGCAAGCTCAAAGGCTTCGATTGGGATCGTGGCTTACACTTTGTTTCCCTTTGACTTGCCGCACAAACAAGCGGCGTCAGTTGCAAAGAGGACCGCACCATGATGGACTGAGTGGTTAATGAGCTGCGATGTCCTGTGCCCCGTCACATTTGCCCCAAAGTATTTATGCTTCGGTTTTTTACAACACTCCTCCCGTCCATCCATCCATCCCTCTGACCCTCTGTCCGCTTGTCCGTTTGTCCGCTTGTCCGTTCGTGTTGAAAGGTCGACGTCGAGGGCGGGCAGGGCGGAGCCGGGGCATGCGGGTGCTAATAGGATTTCCCTCTGTTTATGTAGATGCTAATTAGAGGGCAAAAACACATTTTTGCTGCCTTTTGGTTAATTGATGAAATGAAAACGAAAGGAGCGAAGGGACAGGAGCCGGAGCCGGAGCCGGAGCAGGAGCAGGAGCAGGAGCCGAGGCCGGAGCTGGAGCTCACAAAAACAACTTGGCCCGGAGCGTGGAAGCCATAAAAACACGGCCAACTTATCGGACAGGCGACACTCCTGCGGCACCGGGTCCTTGTTGCCTCGTCCGGCTCCCGTCCCGTCCCGTCCCGTTCCGTCCGTTGGTTGTGGCAAATGCAAATGAGCCTAAAAGTAGACAACGATGATAAATATCGCTTTAAATGACAAAGAGCCAGCAGGCGCAGTCGTTGAGAGGGCGGCAATAATAAACCAACAAATTAATTGCAACGCATAAAAAGTCCCAGCCAATGGCAAGCAAATTAACTAGAATCCAATTGGCTGGCCATTTCACACAAAAAATGTCTAGAACGAGGGGTACGGCAAAAATAATGTGGCTAGCTCCTAAAACACATCATTAAAAAGTCCTGCTGAAAGTGGAACACATAATTATTTATGTATTATGTATTCATTTCTTTTTGTACTTAAGTTTTAGAGTCACAAATGGTAGCCCTCCATTTGAATAAGTTTAAAGTGTTATTTAGTTTGAATAACTACATGAAAATGAAAGTATTTAGCATCCAAATTGACCTGATTAAACGCCCAAACACTTGCAGACATCCTTAATTTTACACCCCCAGAAAAACCTGTGAAACTAAGCGAATCCTTTGGGCATACATATGTGCCGGCTCATTAGTGCAACTGATGACTGCACATCCTTGGCTTGACAGGAGCCCGGAGCTCCTCTGGGCTGTTGGTCCCTGGTAATTGCCCCGCCTAATTGGGATGCACCAGCACAGCTCCGCCCCGCATCCTGTCATCTTGACCGACTCCTCCGCAAGCGCTTTGCCATTTCAATTTCAATTTCAATTTTAGTTTCGGTTTCGGTTCTTGGGGCCTTCTGGGTTTTTCGGTTTGCGGCTCCGGCTCCGGCTCCGGCTCCCAGTTTCCTTTTCGCTTCGAATGCGAAAAAGCTTCGCAAGAGTTATCGGCCACCTTGCCACAGTCGGTCCGAGTGGCAACAGTTTGGCCTGCTTCCTGCTGTGATGGCCTTTTGGGTCAATTATGAAGGGCAATTAACGCGTCTCGATTTGCCCCATTAAGTGCCACCAAAGACCCGGAAATATGCGGTCTAAAATGCGAGAATCGAGGCTTAAAATCCATCAAATTGATGGCGAAGAAGAGAAGAGTATGCATTCAAATATTGTAAGCTGTCAGCACAAAAGTTGCAGGATCATTATGCGATGAAAAGGTGGTGGAAACTTGGCTTAAGTCCGATTACTTCTCGTCAGAATTACAATATATTTTTCCTAGTGCAACGCACGGCGGGGGGCAAGGGAGGCAAGAATCCGAGGCACGCGGCTAATTGGAGGACTTGTTGCTACCGCAATTTCTCATTTCTCCGGCGGGCGGGCAAAGTGCGAGAAAAGCTTCGGCCAATGTCTGGAATTTGATTTGCTGCAGGTGAGTTTGCCGCAGAATGTTTGCCGAAAGCAGCAGCGCCAGCAACAGCAGCAACAGCCGCATCAGCAGCAGCAAATGAGCCGGAGCCCGTGAATTTTGGGCTCTTAATGGGGCGGGTAATGGCCCTGAACGACAGCCACCGCCAAGTGGCACCTCAAATATGATCAAAGGCTTGTGGGAAATCACAAACAGAGCCGGCCGGTGGAACCGCGAAAATGAACTCATTTCCAGGGCCAATCAGCCATAAGTTGGCAGTGACAATTGTTTTGAATTGCCAGCAAAATATGTATCACTGCATAAACGATATAATATTCCAAAAAACATGGTGCAACCAACCAAAAATTGAATCATTTATATAGACGGGAAAGATTTCTATAGTTGAAGTTTTTTGGCAATGAGATGCCATGCAGCATTGTTTTGCTTAAATAATTCCTAGAGAATTATGCAGTTTTATGCAAATTGCAATGGTAGTAAGCGGCTTTGTTTAGTTTCCAGGGTCTATTATCAAAAATAATCCTAAATAAAGAGGTCGAGGCCGAAAAAAATTGCCACAATAAAGCGACAGGAGTTTACAATTTGAAATGAATTAATAAAGAAACCATTAACCAAAGCAAAACCCCTAAGACTATCCAAGTTTCGCAGTGAAATATATACTCGTACTTTACTCCATGGAAAGAAATGGATAGCAAATGTCTTTCCGTCTTCCTGGCGATGGGTTTTCGCCTTTTTATTTGGCCAAAATTGACAAGTACTTTTATCGCCCCATGGCTTGTTTTGCCATCTTTTTATATTCCCCCAAAACTAGGTAATACGAGCCAACAAGTTCCCCTGCCAAAGGAATATTTGAAACGAAGCAAACAGGCAATTTCCCAGCTCAAATCAGCGGAACTCCTTGAGGAGACACACTGGCCCATAAATTCGTGAATTTATCGATGCTGCGCCCTTGTTTTCACAAAAATGCAGATCCACTCAACTCAAGTGGCTGCAATTTTGCAGGGCAGCCCCGCGCGGCGCCTGGACATCCAATTATCGAGGCAAGTGCGCCTATAAATTGCCAGTTTAAAAGGAAAATGCCCGGCGAAATTTATGATAATTGTGAAATATGTTGCACAAAACACCCGAGACAGCGGCAGCCGGAATGTTGTGTTTTCCGTTTGCAGGTGGGCCTGTGGGCCTGTGGGCCTGTGGGCCTGTGGTCCTGGGTGGTACGGGGGAGCGAAGGTCCCCAGCATCTCCGGGAAAAACTCAAGGGGGTGTTTCGTTGCATTGATTTTTCCGAGTGCGCTCGCCTTTGGTGGTGTTGCTGCTGCTGCTGCTGCTGCGGCCGGCGGGTTTTCCTGCAGCTCCCAAGCAAATGTCATTGACCACACGGCGAACAACAAAGGGGCGTTGCCGGGGGGCTGGGCGACTGGGGGGGCTGGTGGAAGGCGTGGCAGTCACTGGTCGCCACAGTCAACAACCACCAAAAGTAATCATCGCAAACGTTGCTTTGGGGGCGGCCACCCGAAATCGGGGGGAATGGAAATGGGATTCGGGGATTCCGGGATTCCGGGATTCTGGGATTTTTGTGAGGCAAAGGCGGGACGGTGGATGGCATCGGTGGATGTGCTGTAAGGACATCCAGCTGTGTGAGCAGCAAGCGTCAAGGAAAACTAAATATGACGGCCTTTGCCGCCCCGCCCCCTGCGGGGTGACCAAAGTCCGAGTTGCCAGTTCCGAGCTGTTTCCCGCCGGGAACTGCAAGAAGCAATGCGATTAACGTTTCAATATGCGACAGTTGCAGCGCGACTTTTCAACGCGACTGCAGAGAGAGAAATTCTGGGGGGTTCTCTAAGCAGATGTCGTATCGAAAAGTCTCGGAAGCCATTTGGTTTTCAGCGGACCAAGAAGAATCTAGATGCATTACGACGGCTGGTCTCAAAACATCTATATTCTCGATAAAACCTACTTAATATAATATTAAAAATTTTTCAAAATCAAATGGATACTAACATATGTTAACCAATACGGGCACCGACTCTACTGCATTTTTTCTTCGCTTGGAGTGGAGACGAGAAATGAGACGCATTTCTTTTTGGTCATATCTTCATTACTTATTGTTCGATCTTTAAAAAACTGGATATAAGGCTAGATATTAAGATTTTTAGTTGTAAGCAAAAAGATTTATATCTTTTGCGCGAACCATTTCGTGGATAAAGACAAATGTGCAGTTGCAAATACCCCATTATTTGGAAAAATATATGCTTAGCGACCTTAATAAAAAGGAATTATGTCTGAAGATACTCGGATCTCGCACATATGTGGACGAAAATACAGTTTTATGCACATTGGAAAGACGGTAAAGGGCGTGGCTATATTTGGAAATAAACCCGATCTGCAAACACATATAATGAACGTAAAGCAAAAAGAATTAAGATTCTAGATGCTACCAACTCGGAGAACGACGTGTTCATACACAATCGACTTTACATATATGGTCGGAATTGCCTCCTTCTGCATGTTAGATACATTTGCACAAGCTTAATATACAGTTTTTTGAAGCTATTGGGTAGGTCTGAATTATCTTACCTTTCCATAAATAAACCGGTTAACTTAGTAATGAATAGTTAGCATAGTTAAGAGCGCTGATATATAAATGAATTTCGAATTTTTCAGTTGCTGATTAGGGTATCCCTTCGAATACTTTCCAGATAACAATTTTCCAAATCACATCACTGTGTCAATTGCTATATAACTCGCAGGTTGAATCCATTTGTAATATAACTAATAAATTGACGAATAAGCTTGTTGCCTTAGTAACAAATACATCATTAATGCCACTGAAATTTAAATCGATATATAGTTCAATTGTTTTTACAGCTGCTGTAGAAGCTATACCAGAACCCACAACCCACAATGAAAACCCGATTACCCTCCCAATTTGTGGCAGTGTGCGGCGGGCGCTTGGAGACGGGGGTGTTAATACACCAAACATGTGGCACGTCTCGTCCCCCGGCGTCCCAGGGACCGACCGCCTGTGGTCCAGCCCGGCCCGGCGCAGATCCCGGATCCCGATCCGGGGCACAAAGCTGCTGCATTCATAGAAAATTACGCGCAAAGCTGCAGTCGGATTTGGATTTAGATTGGGATTCGGTCAAGACCGCGGGCAGGGGGCAGGGGGCAGGGGGCTGGCCGCACAGGCAAAAGGTCATTATGGCCCGGCATGGAAGGAGGAAAAGCGTGGAAATATAAACAAAAAGCAGGACGAGGCTTGCGCAACCGGACGGGTATCTGGGATAACGACCGAGAGGCGACTTACTTGCAGCCAATTGCACAAGCACCCGAGGACAGGACACACGGGAAGCTTGCAGCTTGCAAATCGAAGGATGTCTTTTAATCAGCTTTGAGAGCGGTGAAACAGTTTTCTACGAGTCTGTGATTTGCAAAGCATGATGTGCGCGAGGTTCGCAATGATCTACATTAGGGTGCAAATGGAAATGCGCAGCGGCATGACCTCGTTGGCGCGATTCGGTCCATCGGCTCCGGGTACGGCCATCTGCAACTCGGCCCCCGGTAGTTCCTCCTCTGCCTCCGGTTGTAAAGTCCCCAATGGGGGAGCCCCCTCTAGTGGCATCTCGATGGGCGGCATCTCTACCAGTGGCATCTCCATTGGCGGCATCTCGATTGGCGGCATCTCCATTGGGGGCACCTCTATTGGTGGCATCTCAATCGGTGGCAGCTCTATTATTTGCATCTCTATTGGAGGCAGGTCCTCCAGTGGCAAGCGGCAACGTTGTCGAAGGAGCGGCACACACATCAAAATGCCCATGCGGAATCGACGGGCAATCGCCCTCAAGTTGGCGAACTGTTCAAAGGATTCGGTTAGTTCTGGTGGAATCTGAATCCGTGGCGACCGGCTCACCTGTTCCATTTCCTTGGTTTTCGGTTGGTTGCTTATTATACTTTTGTTGTTGCTGGTCTTGGAAATGCACTTCTCGGAAGCCATTTCACGGTGGGCCCTGAGGGTTACAAATGAAATTGAATAAATATCCCGAGATATCTGATCTTATACACTTAACACTATTAACTCTTTATATTTTGAAGCTATAAGTTTGGTTATATTTCTTAAATGCACCTCAATATTCTAGGTATTTACCAATATATTCAATTTAATGCGAGCAAACTTAGTAGAACCCATAAATTTTGGGCTTACAAAGTTCTATGTCAACTGGTTTCATAGCTCTATAAAGTTATTCGTTGATTTATATGCTAATTACAGTTTGTGTCACTTCTAAGGATTGTGATAATTAGTGATACACTACAAATTATATGGTTTTAAGATTGGCAAGGGATT
>JAJJHQ010005613.1:1019658-1054641 GCA_021223825.1 Drosophila ironensis
TGAAGATATAGATGCTTGGGCCACACTCGAAGCTCACCCTGGGTATTATCTCGTTCTCCAGCGGATTGATGATGTCCTTGAAGTAATCGGGCACCGGGGGCAGGGGCCGGGGTGGCGGACTGGGCGGCTTGCGGGGCCGCTTGGCCCGCGGCTTCGTGACCTTGTTGACGGACGGCTTGCGGCCCCTTTTGCGGCCCCGGGTGGGCAGGTGGTCGGGCGGCGGCTCCGGGGGCTTGACGGTGGGCGCCTCCGTGTAGATGAGGGAGGGCGCCTGGCCCACCTGGCACCACAGCTGGCCCGGCAGCTGCTGCTGCAGGAGGAAGCCGGTGCCGGGGTTGTGCAGCTGGTGGTGCAGCGGGAGCAGCTGCACCTGCTGCAGCGGCTGGGTCATCGTCGGGTCGGTCACGTAGATCACCTGGTTTGGGGCCGGCTGCTGCGGAGGGGGCGGCACGTACAGGTCCACCAGCTCGATGATCGTGTCGGGCGCCTCCACCATTACCACGCCTTTCTCCTTCTGCGGAGCATTCGGAGCATTCGGAGCATTCGCAGGGGGCTCCATCTTCGCCGCTTCCTACGCAGGGCAGAGAGCTGGGGGAGAGAAGGGTACTATGGCAGTAGTATCCGATTTTTTCGGTCCAAGAACGCCCCAAAGTCGGATGGCAGGGGAAGCAGGATGGGCTTGGGGGCTGGGCGGGGAAATTGGGCGGAAAACCGAACCCCCGGGGGCCCCACACATATTAATTTGCATTTGGCCCAGGGCTCATTTGCTTTTGTTTCTGCCGACTCCTCGGCTCGAATGCTGCCACTTTCGTTGGTCAGCCGGCCAAAAACACTGCCCAAAATACCACCAACTCCTAAGACACTAAGAAAGATAATAAGAAAGTAGTTGGGCCAACAAAACGTCAAAGAAAACTTCAAAAATTGGGCGTATTATCATCCAGAAAAGATAGATCTCAGACCGGTTTTTCATTGATTGTGTGCTCCCGCAATAGAATCTCTATTTATTTTCAAGGTAATCCCCACGAATTTGTTCTCTGTGCAGGCCCCGAGTCCTCCGACACGCACAAAAAATGACTGGCAAGCCGCAAATACTTTGTCAGGCTCAAGTTGACAGTCGTCCTGGGCGCCGAGTCCTTGCTCCCCGTCGCCGGCGATAGGTCCTTCTCGTCCTTGCTCTCCACGCATTTGACACTTTTTTGCGGGGAGCCATATGCCGGGGATTCCCCCGCCCAGCCGCCAAACAACCCCCCCATTTTCGCCCAGTGTGCAGAGGCATTTGGCAGAACAGATTGTTGAAGATTTGATTTCGGGCAGAGAGCTTTGCCACTGGACTCCTCCTGGCTCCCGGCTCCCTGCTCCCTGCTCCCAGCTCCCACATCCCGCCTTCCCGCCCTCGAGGAAGGCACACTGGGTGGAACAATCGTTAATCTAATGAAAGATGACATTTCATGTGGGCCTGGAGATGTTTATGTCCCAACAACACTTGAGCGGGGCTCTCTGGCATGTGACCACCAGTGAAAGGTCCCGTACTCCTGTCGTCCTATCGTCCTGTCGTCCTGTCGTCCTGTCGTCCTGCCCCTTCCCTGCCTTGGGAAACAACTCCTCTTCCAGTTGCTCGCATCTCATCCGATTTGTTGGGGGGCATTCATCATTCCCCGGCTTTGGCTTTGTGGGCTTTGATGAATAAGCGGCTAGTTAAGCATTAAGGGAGCTGGGGACATCCCCGAAAAATCACCCAAAAATGTTGGTCAGCGATCAAAGTTCAATTTACAGGGCTTTTCCAGGGCCCAGATTTTTCCATTCCCTCCCCCAGAGCCAAGGAAATTACGAATTGGAAACGCCACTGAAACGCTCTATTTAGATATAGTTTTAGATGGAATTTCAGGGAGTAAGTTCCTTAACTTTGTACTATATTTAAGGAGTTAAAACCCGTTGAAATATAATAAAAAGTAATCTGTAATCTTATATGCTAAATATCTTGTTGAAACCCAAGAAAATAATACTATATTGGATAGTACATTTTGGGTATAGTTTTAAATGGAATTTCAGGAAGCAAGTATCTTAGTTTTAATGAAAAGTTTACTTAACTTACTTACTAAATATCTTGTTGAAAGGCAAGAATATAATCGATTATTGGATTACAAATTTCGGCTGTAATTTTAGATGTAAACTAGGAAGCATATTCCTTGATTTTAACTAATTTTAAAGGGTTAAAACCCCTTTAAAAATTATCAAAGGCTTTCTTACGAAATATCTTGTTGTAAGACAACAATGCAATCTAATATTGTAGTTGATTTCGGATCAATTTAATATCAAATTATTCCCATTTCAGCCGCTACTTTGACGAAGCGCATTTATCCGCTGTTGATTTATGGCGACCCCGTGAAACCACTATTTTTTAGGTCACTGTAATCATATTAATTTGCCTCCAACTCCTAATCCCGCTCCCCTCCAAGGGACACTTTCGAGCCCATCATTTCCACTGTGCACTTGGCAGCCAGCCCGTCACTCCTCGGGCACTCAGTGGCCCAATAAAATTTGATTAGCCAGGACAAGTTGGGCGGACTACGAGAGCTACAAGGACTACGAGGACTACGAGGACCTCGGGGAGGAGCAGTCCTTGGAAGGAGCAGGAGCTGCTGCGAATATGAGAAAGGGGTGACCGGCGGCGGACATGTGCCAGGATATTGTGTATTCATGAGGCAGAGCCCGGCTGCCGAGGACATGCGACAGGAGGACGCTGGGCGACTTTGGGTTAATTTACATTATAAACTTTGAATATTTTATTGTTTGCCCGGACTAAGGACACCAGCTGGTCTGGGCGACAGCCGAGTCCCAAGCCCTGCTCCTTGGCCGCATTTATTGACACTTTTGCGGGGACGAAGGACCGACCAACCGACCCACCGACCCCGTCCCTGGGACCTGCTGCTATGCCAGCTCTGATTTAATGGCAGCATAAACATTTTTGGGCCAAATTATGACGCCGGCCGCAGGATCTCCGGTTAATCTGGTCGCTAGGATAGCCGGTCATCATTAGCATTGCGATTGCTTGTTGAGCATTTAGGCATCAGGTTACTAAATAATTAAACAATTTCCGCAGCCACAGTCGCCTTCATCGACGTCGGAGTATTGAGTTCTCCGCAATGGTTGGGTATTCATTTTCCAAGCAAATCGAATGTACAAATGGTTAATGGTTAAAGTTCTACCAAAAACATCACTTAGGTCCAAGGGAATTCTAAATCTTTAAGGTAATGGTAATCGATGTCGTATTGACTTTTTAACCAAAAATGAGTACAAAGTTTGCCTGAAAACTTTTACTTTTGCCTCGACTAATATTAAATTTCTCTCTCCAGCTTTTGTGGTTCCCGTAACCCTTTGGAATTTTCTATTGAAAAGCGCTGTTTATGGGCGTGGAACGTTTTCCTTTAAGCCGCGACTTCCACACAGACTAATAAGCTACGTGTGCCAGGCACCTTTGGGTGCTTTCCCTGGGTTTTCCCAGTTTTCCCAGTTTTCCCAGCTAATAAAAATACGAGACAATTTAAGCCAGCCTCATTTTCCGCGTGTGAGAGGTGTCTGCTCTTTGTTGTTGGCTGCTGAGCCACATATATGAATAAACTGCCTTTAATCCCAAGCCTCCGCAGCCCCCAGCCCGAAATTAATAATTTATAAATGTTCGCTGGCGTCAAAGATTAGGAAAAGGATTTTCAACGCCTTTTTTTCTTCCTGGGGAAACTTTCTCGTGCCTCTCGTTTCTTTGGGGCGGGAAAACTCATTTAAAGAAAAAGCGCCCTTATCTTGCGACTGGCATCGAAATTAGCCAAAAGCCAGGAAGGGGAAGCCCGGGAAGCCCGGAAAACCCGGAAAAAACAAGAGGACCGAGGACAAAGCGCATGCAGGCCCTGCAATAAATTATAATGCAAATCCACATTACAGATCGCAGCAAAAACGGAATACACAGAATGGGGCCTTAAGTGGCATTTGTTTTGCCCAGCATTCCCATTTAGAATGATAGAAATCGTAAACAATTTCGCGGGAACAGATGTCTTAACCCGAGTAAAGGCATAAAAAAGGGCACAACCGCTTTTCCTACTCACCAGTTATGCGGCAACTGCAGTATAATCCTCCGATTCGAAAATGGATGCACTTTTTGTGGAAATCACAAACTCTAAGTAGTATTTCACAAACAGAAATACTGATCTGAAAACGATATGACGTCCCCGACACAGTCGACTTGTTCGGTTTTCGAGAGATGGGGAATTTGGGAAAGTTCCTCTTCCGATAGTTGCAATAACTACGGGTAATATCATCGGTTTGCTTACAGAGACTTGGTAGGAACCCTTAGAACCCTTAATTCTTCCAGCAATTGAAAGTTGAAATGGCAACGATTAATAATACATCACTAAACCGATTTGATTCCTATATGGCTCATTTTAACGATAATTCAATTCCATTTGATATGACACTAGTCGTTTTTTAAATAAACATGTTTTCATATTTTTCCGTATTCTAAAGTCATTTTGAAAACACAAAAACGCACTTAAACTTTGTAACTATGTAAACACATGGATATCGGGTAATAAATATACACATACATTTGTTTTAACAACTGTAATGTATTTTAAAACATTATATTAAACCGTCATAAAAGTTTCAAAACGTTTGAACGTATTAAACCCGAGAACACACCTCTGGAAAATCGTGCAGTTTTGAACAACCTCCTTTGAGATCTACAAACGATCATAGGCACTATCATTTATCCCTTTTGTGCAATAATAAGACTTGGTTTCTTGTTTTCCACTTCACTTACCAATGATAATGAAAATGGAAGCCGCTTGCCGGCAATCCGCCGCAAAATGTATGGAAATTGAGCTTTAAGGCGAAAAGTTTAAATGCGAATTGCTGACAAATGCGTTTCGATTTCACAGGAAAAAAGAAGGAAGAAAAGCAAAGGAGGGTTCTGCCAACGCATACGTGTATTTCTCAAAGTTGGAAATTAAATTAAATTTCTTTATTGGCACTTTTTTGCCCTGCATTCGTTTCATTTCGTTTGCCACGCATATGCATATGCAAAACCCGAAAACGAGGGTGTCCTCCGGGAGCGATGCGAGGACGGGGGGTGAGCTTGGGCGTGGGATGGGGTGTTTTGTTGGACAGCCAAGGCAATCGGCAGCAATAAATGATAAGCTTCGAGGCAACAAAGGCAAAGGACACTCGCATAAAAAGAGAATACCCAGAACGTCTTAGACTTTGTCGCCCACACAAAAGTCAGGGCCAAAGGGGCTGGGAAATAGGCTTTCCTCGCTCGCTTTCTTGGTCAAAATCGAAAAATCAGATTGTCGGCGAGGAGGGTGGAAGGCCGGGGGGTGGCAGTGCCCCAGACGGGGCTACTTTGCAACAGATTTGCCGCTAACGAAGCGCACGATTTCCAATAATGTGCAGAATGTGTCTGCGAGATGCGGATGCGGATGCGATCCTGTCCCGCACCCTGCAAGATTATCCCACTGCGGGTAGTTCTGGCCACCACTCGAATTGGTACCATCAATAAATCTCTGATTAGCACACTGCCAACCGTTTCGTGGAAATCGAAAGTTCAAACGGGCAATTAGCAGTCTTCTAATTTGCCAAGTGTCGGTTTTTAAATGCCGACAAACTAATCAAAACTGCAACTTACAAGTTCGTCATTGCCTGTTTATTATTCTCATTCGAGTTTTAGGAGTGATAATTATTAGTAACACTCTAAAACCTCAAATGTTGTCATAGCAATATCTAATATTTCATGTATACTAGGTATTATAACAGATGATTTTCATAATCACTATAGAAATTCCATTGAAAACTAAACTTTAATAGAATTGTTATTATTAAAGCCATCCAAAACCTCTAAAGATCTCATTGAAATATCTATTCATGTACCATTAGTTCCAGATTATTTTCATAATCATTATTATTTGGTAAACCATTTCCCCTTAAGTTTCTATTGAAAACTAAACATCAATGTAATATCGCCTAAATTATTGTAATAGAGGGTATCCTTTCAGGCGAATCCCTTGCCTGGGCGGCCGGGGCGTGCGAGTGTCACTCATAAAACGTACTCCAAATGGACACACACGCCCGCACCCACGCCCGTGAGATGTGTGACTTGTTAGCCGGACTTTGCCATAATGAGTTCCCTTGTGGCCAACCGTATCGCCTTTTTATGTTGCCTTCCGGGAACAGGGCGCAGGCGGAGGCGGAGGCGGAAAGGGGAGTGGCAGTCGGCGGACGTCAAGGTGAAAGCCACTTAAAGCCAAGGGCAGGGCTCAACAATTTCCAGTTATCATGTGACAGTAATGAAGTGACAGACATCCAAGGACCAACACGACGACAACTCGACCGCAAAACTTCAAGTGCGAATACAATTTTGGGGGCCAAATGGGGAGTGTTGAAGGTTGAAGGTTGAACGTTGAAGAGATGGGGACTTAAGCCGTTTGGGGGACACTCAAAAATAAATTCCCCGAGCCTGGCAAAACGTTTAAAGATCAAGGCCTCAAATGCAGTCGATTAAAAGCTGCAGAGACTTGGTCAAATGTTATTGTTTTGATCTCAGTTATTAGTGTTTATTTATCAAAAATAAGAGATGAGGGAAACCCTATTAAACTTAAATAAAATTCCACACTCCCATTGAAATTAGAAGCATTAATTGATATTTTCGAACTGGAATTGAATGCCATTCGCTGGGCGAACAATTCACCCTCAAAGGCCGCCCTTTGGTTTGCATTTTGCCGGGCGGCTCTCGGACAGCGGGCCCATAAATTATTAATTGCAGAATAATTGCAAAATTGTGTTTGGCCAAGTTAATTTATGCAATGAAACCGCCACTCAGCACCCGGCCACTTCATCCACTTGGGCTTTAAAGTTGCCGGCTTTCAGTTTTTCAGTTTTTCACTTTTCCAGTTTTTCAGTTTTTCAGTTTTCAATTTGCGGCTCTTCATTCCGCGTAATTCCTTTGCTCATTTGGCAGCAGGCGTTTCGTCCTTTTTCCACATTCCTGCTCTTTTTTCCTTGTTGCTGTTTTGGCCGGCTAATGAGCCCCACTGATGGTCATGACCCCTGACCCAACCAGCAACCACCATCCCTCTCCCCTGTCCCCTGTCCCCTTTCGAAGGCAAGAGCAATTACTTAATCATTTGCCTAACGACCGAAAGGCAGGCGAAGCAGCAACAACGCCAGAAATTAGCAAAAATTAAGTGAGTAAGTGAGTTGAAATGAATTGGTGGCAAAGTGGAAGGACTCGCCCGAAGGATCCCCCGAAAAATTGCGGTCAATGTGGTGCAGAGCCAGTGGCACGTTCTGTGGTTTTCCCAATTTTCAAATGCCTGCCACGGCAAACTAGGCGTCGGCAACCGCCACAGCCCCAGCACTTGTTCATTTAATCGCCGTCCAAGGCGTTATTTTTAACAAATTATCATTTAAGTGAAATTTCAGAGGCATCTCTAATTTAATTTCAAGCAATCTTGTTGCAATTCATTTGATTTTTAGCACACTATACAGACTGCTTTCGGGAATTTACTACATATAACTCCACAAGTCACGTTTTGTGGTTTTTGGTAATTTTCAAGGTAAATGTTACAAGGCAGATGCTTGCAAGAAAGTGGTTCAAGTTTGGGAAAGCATTCTATGATAAACACTTAAAAAAATATACATCTCCCGGCCCTTTAAATTTGCATTGTAATTACAAAGTTATCAGGGTTAATTTAACCAACTACACATCGTCCCTCAACACATTGCATTTATAGTAACATATTTTAAAGCTCCCCAAGCTTTAATTGCGGCTTGCAAGCACAATCTTTTTGCCAGATTTGGCTCATTTAATTTGATTGAAAATGGTTTTTCAGAAACGGCTTTTAATTCAGGATTTTCCGAATGCTTTTCTTGAGGATGTTTCCTTCCATCTTTGGCCAAAATACTCTGCATCTCCTTGGACTTGTGCCTGGTTATTTGCTGTTGTCCTTAAAGCTCCTGTGGGAGCTGTGTATCTGAATCTGCATGTGCACACGCATCTGCATCTGCAAGATACTCTCGGGTGTGTGTATCTTATGGATTTCTCAGGCTTTAGCTTTAGCTTTAGCTCCAGCTTTGGCCTTCGCTTTGGCCCGAGAGCAGGCAAGCATATAAATCTATTATCCTTTAATTTAGCCACAGAAATAATGAAGCATGTAAGAGTCTTTTGTGTATCTTTGCGAGCGTGTGGCACGCCCCCGCCTACGCCACCACCCCGCCCTCCCCTGACCCACATATGTACATAAATTCAATCAACGGCAATTTGCTGGCAGAGCTGCAAAGGCGCCGCAATTTATTTATTATTGCCGCACCCAGTACTTTGGGCCGAAACAGTTGGCCCCAACAATATTCACTTGGCTCTGATAGCTCTAGTGTTTCAGGGATTACTGGGCGGGAAATAGTTGCAATTTGATATTTTTATAAACGCAATTTCACCCCAGTTGAACCGCATTTACCTAACAACCAATATTACTTTTCAATAAATAAATAAATCGTTCACCTCTTTTCCTTTTTTTGGGTGCATATCTTTTGGGGAAATATATTGTTTTGCAGTGTTATTAGAAGTCCCATGAAATTACTTCAAAATCTCGTTATAACATTTAAAATCAGTCCTTAATTTCCCATTTTATTTCCAGGGTATTAGGTACTCTACCAACTTTGTGCATTGGCCTTTTGACTGCCTGTTGTTGTATCCGGAAAATGAATTTTCGTTCTGTATTTGTACGATTTTGGCAATTCATTAGGAGCTCCCCAGCTGCTGCTGCAGTTTTATGCAAAATGCAAATTTTCACATGCGCAAAGGCCCACAAAAAAACAAGCAGGAAATTTGGTAAGGACAAAGACAAAGGCAAAGCTCAAGACAGAGCCAAAGCGCCAAATTGGCAATACAAAGTGGCAAAAGTGGCAAATGTGGAGCCACGACAAACGAAAGCCTCTGGGCCAAATGTGGCAACATCTGGCTCTGTCAGAGGCCCTGCAAGTGGCAGTGGCAGTGGCAGTGGCAGTGGCAGTGGCAGTGGCAGCGGCTGTGGCAGTGGCATCATCTTAATTAGCTAATAACATTGAGATTGTGTTTTCGTCTTCGTTTTTGTGGGGAGGGCCGCCCCCGTCGCACCCCGGGACATGCGAGTGCGAATTCATCGACTGCGCCGACGATTAACTCCGCTTCGATGGCAAATCGCATCAGAGGGAATTATCCTGGCCAGGCGATTGATTTACTGGCCCCCGGTAAGCGGCAGAGAGACCTGGACATTTTCGGAATCGGATCCCGGACCGTGCACTCCGGGCTGCGTTTTTAAGCTGCTGCAATCCCGGCATGTTGGCCATCAATTCGATTTGAGCTGAACGCTCCCGGGATGTCCTTTCGCCGCTCCAATTGGTTATGATTTATGGAGCGGCAACAGGTGTGATGGCGGGGCAGGCGGAGGCGGGAGGCGGGAGGCCCGGGGATAATTCACTCGAAAAAATGGCGAAAAACCGTGAGAGAGGGTGTCCCTGCGCGAATGAGCTGCACTTTTTAATTCAGTTTAACTTCAAAGGCAAACTAAAAAAAAAGCTGCACCAGGACTTTCATTCACTTGAAAAAATATGCGAGGAAAGCTTAATCTCCTTAAAAAAAATGCTTTTGATCCATTGAAGCTTAAAATACATATTCGAGAGCCAGTAAAAAGAATAAAATAGATGACTACAGAATTCTAGATATGAAGGATTTCCAGAGATGTGTCATTAAATATTTGTATGCAGGTAATATAGGTTTATCAAATACTTTTGGGTGATACCAGTTAGGATCAAATCTGTTTCAAATCTATACCGCTTAAGCCTCATAAGATATCTGAAAAACCTCTGCTTGCACAGCCTAACCGAAATGCTCGTAATATTAAAATATATGCAGATATAGTATATTTTGTATGAAGATTGTTAATACCCGGTACTGTAATACCTGATTGTAGCCTTTCTTTTGTGTTTTTTCATAAACAATTTGGGATACAATTGTTTTTTTGAGTGCAGAGCATGTCCGATGGGCGTAAACTTTTCACGCCTCTCGAAAACTGTCCCCGCTGACGTCACACTTGGCATGCGGAATGGAGCCCGAGTCCTCGTTGAAATCCCCAGGACGCTAACGACAACGAGGACGGGCACGGGGCGGGTATGGAAACTGGGATGGAGAGGCGGAGGAGGAGGAGGAGGAGGAGCAGAGATTCTGGGACTACGGATCCTGCAAAAGGAACAGAATCGGAGATGGAGATGGAGATGGCGCTGGAGCTGGAGCTGATTAAAATGCGTTGCAGGAGCATAAAAAGCGTTGAGTTGCATTTGCATTTATATTGTTTTGACCCCGGCATTATTATCATTTCTTTTTGCGCCACTATCTCTCCGGCACTTTGTGGACACGTAGCCGTGCTGGGCCGGTCAGGACTGGGGAGCATGGCTCCTCCGGCTGATCCTTGATTATGCCCCCGGCATAAAGGCAACTTTTGAGCTCCGGGACAACAGGACATCGGGACACCGGGACCCTGGGACACCAGAACACCAGGACAGTGGGACGCCGCGCCGTTCTCGTCCCAAGTATTTTATGCCACTTTGCGAATCCGAAAACTTTGAGACTTTCGAGAGCAGCCGACAGGGCGGGACAGCATAAGGATATTCAGAATAGTGGCTATTTAAGCCGAGGAATAATGTTCATAACTAAACGGATGGATGGATGATTAGATTCCGGGGGCGTTGGCAGGCGAAAAGGGTAAAAGTCGCCCACTAAAAAGGCTTCAAAGGGAAAAGGATTTAACAAAATGATTGCCTTGAATGCTGACAATATGTTGGGTAGAAACTATATTAACTTATTCACACCATTCACACCTTATTCACATAACCAATGTATCTTTTGTGTGCTGAATGTTTCTAAACATCCAATGGCTACAAGAAGTTCCTCCTGGCTCGGATTTAGCCTGATTTACTGAAAATTGTATGAATAAACAATAAAAGGCCAAGTTTCATGTTATAAGGTTATTGTTTTATAGAACAATTCACAGCGAATTCAGACAATCTTCGCCACTTAGAGACATAAGAACCTCCTTCTATTACTTAGCTGTTAAATCGGTTCATATTCCTTAGATTTCGGTAAGGAACCTCTGGAGGATATTCTTGTAGAATAAACAATTCGCATACCTTCCGCGCCCCAAGCTCCTGAACTGAAAAGCTTCCTAAAAAACTAATCAGACTACAAATCTTACCTATCAAAATGTCGCTGTGATAGGCGTGAGAACTACTATATGGAAATCACTATTCGATTTGCACCCTTCTTAGATGCGAGCGATTTTTATTTTAATCTTGTTCACTTGTTTTTTTTCTTTTGACACAAACAGAAAATAAGCCGCTGTCATTCGTTTTGATTTTACGTTATTACTTTTTAGACATTCACAGGAAAACCACCAAGTGGTTTAAAATATAAAGATATATATCGTATTACATACGATATAATTTACTAAAAAATTCAAGGATAACTTTCTCTGATGACGTGTGCCAAGCTCGATTGTTCGATAGGCATTGGACATATGTACATATATAGGTTTTTTCCAACCCTATACCGAAAAAAAAGCCAGCGTGTTGCGGAGGAGAACGTCAGTCCCCAAAAACCGAATTTATACGAGTAACAACCAATTCCAAAATGAAAACGGTAAGTTCAATTGAGAACAAGGCAAGCGGCGTTTTAAGATGGACTGTGTTCGCTTTTCATTGAAAGACACCAAAAGTGAATAATAGACGGCCAAAGCCCTACGTCATTCGACCGGGGCGTACACCATGGGGAAACTCCGTATCAGCACCTAAGCCTGGTGCGTTGTCCTCTGGTCCGTCGGCCTCTGGTCCTTCGGCACGTGAAGCACCGGTGGCTTCACCACCGCTAAGTGTACCACCGGCACGTCCGCCCTTGACGGAGAGGGCCAACGATGAGAAGGCTCCCAAGGGGCCTCTCCTGGTCCGAGGATATTGGAACGGCTTCAAGAAGCGCTTCTTCGGCGCCGTCAGCCATGTCTTTCATCGACTGACTCCTATCGCGGAGGATGCCAAGGAAGACCATGAGGGCGCGGATGCGGCCGCTGCTGGTGAAACCGACGACGGCGGCACCTCGGGCTAGGTGTACGGACGAAACTGGCTGGAAAAACCTCTAAATACTCTGGAAATAAACAAGTAACTAACTGGAAAATAGTTAGTTTCAATAGTTTGATGGGGCGTGGCTTATTAGATTTAATCTTCCATAAATTCATATCTAATTGGAAAAAAAATGACAGCGCAAAATGTTGCTAGTGTTAAAAAGCGATGGAAAATTGTAGGCATTACCCAGCACCAGTAGATTGAAATCTACTTTCTCAGAGTTTACTGGTATTGTGAGGAATTTAAAAAGACAACGTCATTTAGCAACACTAACTCCCTAAACCTCCTTGGCAACCCTGATCCAGACAACATAATATATGTATATAATTCTACTTTAATTCTATAACTGAACTATACCACAAAATTAAAAAAAAAAAGAAAAACAAATCAACATAACAAACACAACAACCAACTAGCCAATTACTACTTTACATTGTACACCAATAGAGCCAAAGGCCCTGCAGCCAGCACTATTGGCGCTAATCATTGGGAGTTTGAATTAATTAATGTTTTTTTCGGTTTTTGGAGCATTTATTAAGAAAAAACGGAACAATAACCCCTTGTTCATCATTAGTCACAACATTTTCCCATCATTTTGGTAGTCTCTTGAGACGATCCACGAATCGTTCCATTTTTTGGTATCCTCGTAAGATGTGAAGTGCTGCTCAGCCAATCCGTGCGTCATCGATCTGAATAGGTTATAGTTAGAAGGGGCTATGTCTGGGCTATACAGCGGATGGGTTTTTACTGTCTTCACAAATTGTGGACAAGCGCTATAATACTACAGAATAACTTTGTCGGCCTTAATTTTCCTCAGTACTCGGCTCAAACGCATCAATTGTAGGCGGTAGCCGTCCCCAATGATCGTTTCGTTGGCTTTAAGCATCTCATAGTACACCAAACCCAGCTGGGCCCACCAGATACACCGTCGATATTCGATACCATGGATATTCGGCTTTGCTGTCGTCGTGGAGGCATGTCCGGGATTTAACGGATCCACTTTTCATCGCCAGTTACAATACGATGCAAAAAACTGTTCCTTTTATTCCGTTAAAACAGTTATTCGCACATGCCGAATCGCCGTTCTACGTCACTCGACTTCAACTCGTACGGCACTCAGCTTCCATGATTTTGAATCATTCCTAGGGCCTTTAGACGTTTGCTGATAAGTCGACTCCTAATGATTCTGTCAATTCTTGAAGAGTTTTGCATGGGTCATCATCGAGTAATGCCCACAAATATATATCTTCGAACTTTTTCGGTTGGCCTGGACGCTCTTTGTTTTCTGTGTGAAAATCGCCATTTTTAAACCGGAACCAGTACGAAACCAGAACGAAACCAGTACTCACGAAGAAATCGATGAAGCATAGTCCCCGTAAGCCTCAGCAAGAGTACGTTGTCCTCAATAGTTTTTTTCTTTAAAGCAAACCTTTCCGCAAATTGCGTTTTTTGGAACGAGAGTCAGAATATCAAAAAATATGTTATGTTTACACTTCAGTGAATTAACAGATTCCTAAAAATAAAGTTTAGACAATGAGCTTTGAAATAAATATAGGCACACATGGCCCCGATGGTATTTAGTGATCGTTACGGAACCTCTAAGGAAACCTTTAAAATGAATTCAAGTTTAGTTTTGTAAACTACTCTATCTATTATAATAAATAAAAAAGTCACAAAGCGAATTATTCGTATCGATATCCAATCGATATCAATCGATATTACAAGCAAGGCTAAAAGCGTACCCCGATAGCCTGAGCAATATATTTTGACAGCTCCTTTGGAACATTGTGAAAATTTTCTATTTTCTTGAAATCTACTTTTCCAGGCTTACTAGCAGTAGAAACCTGTGAATTTTGAAATCGGCAACCAAGGTGGCTGTGGGCTAACAACGTCAGTCTGGATACTACTTGATACTACTTGCCTGTGCCAGTGAGCATTCATATGCTTGTGTGAGAGGTCGTGCGTTAGTGCGAGCATTAAAAAAAAAAAAAAGCGGAAAAGCGGATAATCGAGCAGGTAAGAGCAGAAAGCAGAATGCAGAAAGCAGAACGCAAACGCACCATTTCCACATCTCCCCCCCGCCAGTAAACGAAGGAAGTTCAAAGACTTGGCCAAGATGTCCCATATCTATAACGACGACAAGGAGAACCCCCGCGGCAGGCGGGCTGCTCCTAAGGCCGGAAAGCTGCCGGTCAACCCTTTTAGGGCCGGCAAAGAGAAGGCCGCCCTCGCCCAGCGGGCTGCTCCTAATGCCGGAAAGCTGCCGGTCAACCCTTTTGGGGCCGAAAAGCTGCCGGTCAACCCTTTTAGGGCCGGCAAAGAGAAGGCCGCCCTCGCCCAGCGGGCTGCTCCTAAGGCCGAAAAGCTGCCGGTCAACGCTGTCGGGGCCGGCAAAGAGAAGGCCCCCCTCGCCCAGCGGGCTGCTCCTAAGGCCGGAAAGCTGCCGGTCAACGCTGTCGGGGCCGGCAAAGAGAAGGCCCCCCTCGCCCAGCGGGTCAACGGTGCCGTGCCCAACAGCAACTACAACTACAATGGCAATCCGACGGTCGGGTTCCACAGGGTCATCCGCAAGGTGAAGCACGCCCACGGCAACGATGCGGTGGCTCCCAAGAGATCGCACATGGGTCCCGTGATGAGACAGTTTAAGGAGTTTTCGATCTACTCGGACGACGTGACAACCAAGGTGGCGGTCACAGGACAACCGTACACGATTACGGGACCGGCATACGGATTCGATTTGAAGAGCTTGGAGGAAAGTTCCTCGTCCGACGATATCGAAGAGGAGTCCGATTCCGATACCGATGAGCTGTTGCCCCGCAACGATCGCGAGCGCTTCTTCGAGGTGGCCGAGTACCAGCAGGACATTCTCGAGCACCTTCGGGAGACCGAGAAGAAACACCGCCCGATGCCGAATTACATGCGCCGGCAGAAGGATCTCGATAACTCGATGCGCATCATCCTAGTCGATTGGATGGTGGAGGTGGGCGAGGAGTACAATCTGGACGGAGAGACCCTGTACCTCTCCGTCTCCTATGTGGATCGCTTCCTCAGCCAAATGTCTGTGGTGCGCCACAAGCTGCAGCTGGTGGGCGCGGCTGCAATGTACATTGCCTCGAAGTACGAGGAGGTCTATGCCCTGGGGGTGAATGAGTTTGTCTTCCTTACCGCCGAGAGCTACACCAAGGAGCAGATCCTGCGCATGGAGCAGGTCATGCTGAAGATGCTCTCCTTCGACCTGGGCACGCCCACGCCCTATGGGTTTATCAACGCGTACTCGGTGATGTGCGCCATACCCAAGAAGCTGAAGTGCCTGGCCCATTACATTTCCGAGCTAGCGATGTTGGAGGGGGAACCGTACTTGCCGTACTTGCCGTCCCTGATTGCGTGCGCTTCGCTGGCATTGGCTCGTCGCATTCTGGAAATGCCCATGTGGACCCCGCAGCTGGAGAAGATAACCACGTACAAGCTGGAGGACCTCAAGACCGTGGTGCTGCAACTGAGCCAAACCCACAAGGTGTCCAAGGAGCTCCCCACACAGGGCCTGCTGCACAAGTTCGACAAAGTAAAGTACAAGCAGGTGTCGTCCATTGGCGGAATAGAGCTGACCGCTGAGAACTTCGATCAGCTCTGTGAGGGCAAGCGGGTTAATTCTATTCCGGAAGTTAAGTTAATTTAAACGTTTAAAAGTTTAGCGCCTCTACACTGCCCAAATTGTATTCTGGTTTCGTAATTCAATGTAGTTTTTGATGCACACAAGAGGAATCGCAGCCGCGATTCCACGAAAAACGAACGATCAACGCCTGCCACAGGCTGACAATAAGTTTATATTTTACATTTAAAAATTCATTCTGTTCGTAAATGTATTTTAATGTATTAACTAAATCACATGAATGATTATAATGTATTCACCGTTTACTTTGTTATTTCCTTTTATTCCGTTCGTATCGCCAAGATGGTAACTTATCATCCCCCAACAGCCCAAGTTACATATTTTGGCAGCTCCTTGTCCGTTGTATCGGATGCGTTCACCTGGAGGAGCCACTGGACCTGCACGAACCACGGGACCGGAGGGACCCACTCGACCTGTGGGAGCGTTTGGACCTCAAGAAGAACCCTGTGGGACCCTCAACATCGTTTGCATTGACTTGACTCATAATGGGGGTTCAGGTGGTCCTCAAGATGCCGTTGCCCTTGACCACCGCTCCACTTTCTTGCCGTGAATCCGAGTCTCCGCAACTGCTTGTTATCGAGCCACAAGTTACAGTACCTCATGTGCAGTACGTTTGATAACAATTGGGGCTTTGTGTTGGCTTTCACCTGATTACCACAGCCAACATAAACCGAATCCCCTCTCCCATTGTTCCAACTAAATGCATCCTTCCTCTTTGGGGCTCAACATATGTAAATCCAGTGGTTTGTGCACACACTTGAGATTATCTGCTCCGTATCAGCCACAGCTTGAAGTACTTCAGTATGTTTGATTAGAATTCATACATTTATTATCTTCTTGTTCGGCTTTTAAACAATGAACATTCAGCTGCTTGCACAACAGTATCTTACAAACTATTACTTATCCGACAAAAAAAAAGGGACTCAATAAATTAAAGCTTGTTCTTCTCGAGGCAATGGATGCCGTTAGTGGCCCAGGGCGGCGACTATTTCCGGCTTTATCCTTGGGACTTGTAGAGCCGGAGTAGTTGCCGGAGTAGGAACCGGTCCGTCCACTGGGCTCTGAACCCAATCAGAGCCCTGCGGAGCACTCAGTCCTTCGCCACGTGACGCTTGGCCTTGGGCATGGCCACCTCCAGGGATCGGTCCACGTAGGCAAAGTTGTCCACCACGCTGGAGTAGAGGGCGCCGCCCATCACGAGCAGGGCACCACTGATGGCTATTTTCGACCACATGCTGGGGCTGACTGGTTCTGGGGATACCGGAAGCTAGGAGCTAGGAGCTGGGAGCGAGCCGAACGCGGAAAGAGGCGATTGCAGAATGCGCGGGACGCCCTGAGCGCCGGGTGCCTTATATACCCAAGGGGGATGCCCTACCCCGTTCCGTTCGTGCATCGGAGTGGGTTCCATGGTGGGGCAAGCTTTCCGCGGCCGTCGATGTGCCGGCGGTCACGTCGACCAGTCCGCCTCCAGGTTTCCCATCGAAAGCTTCGCCGAGCACTAGAACACAGCCGAGCCGTCCGAGCCGTCCGAGCAGGCTGATGCACTTCCTCCGCCGCTCGCCCTCATTATCGACTCATTAGATAAGAGCCTTTTTCGCACATCGATGGCGAAAGCTTCGGCTGCACGGCGAAAAAATAACTGGCAATACCTCTAGAAGTTCGCTTTTCCTTGCATTTGGCTGAGAAAATAGGTAATTCGGAGAAAATCGCATTAGAAAGTTACCAGACTAACAGGGTTGCATTGGCAAAAACAAGAACAGCTGATTTTGAGCATCTACTAAATACTCCTGGTATTCCCCTTTCATGGCTTAAGCATTTCTATCTGCTTGTTTTTTAATAAAATATATAGGTTTATAAACTCCCACAAAGATGACATCTAAGACAGCATCTGCCCCAAAAAGACATAAACCTCATAAACACAAATATTTTGCACATCTTGCATAAAAAGCTGACAGGGCAGCATCAACAATAACCCAAACAGCTGACACAACTTCATGCGTATACGCGATGTACAATATCTGTTTGGTGTTTTTCTCAGTAATAGAAGTCAAAGCGCCTGCAAATCATTTTGGTTTTTGTGTGGATACAATTTTACGACTGCCATAAATTGGCAAATGGCAATAAAAACTAGTGGGAAGTGGCGAAAACGTTTTCCAAGTATTGCTGGCAAAGGAATACACAAAACTTAGTTCACAAAGTCAATATTTATACATTACAAACTATCCCACATTACAACTAAAACTCATACAAAAATAAAAACTATGTACATATATGTATATACTTAAAACAAGTTTCTTCGAGTGCATGTTGCGACCACATGCCCGTGCAAATCCGATGTTCCTTATATTTTTGCAATGTTTTTATTTGTTTACCGAGCAGCTCTGTGTATTAGTCATGTTTATCAAGAATGCCTAATCTCGGAGCGCGGTGCGTACTATATATATATACCTACATATGTATATTTACTTGTGTACATACAATAAACTAATAGAGACGCTCCCCGATATTTCTGGGCAAATATTTGTATAGCTAGTTTCCCTTTCATCCATCCAGTGTTTGTTTACAAATTTACACAGCGCAACGATTTTGTCACCCGACAGAAATGCAGCAACAATTTGGGAAGCTTATCATTAGCAAAAACTCGTTTGCCCGGCGAGATTATCAAAAAGCTTCCGCGGAAGATTTACGACCTACAATTTTTTGTGTTTACCCCTGCGACTTTCCTCAATAAACGCTAATTGCATCAACAAAACAAGTAAGAACGATTATAGTCGACTGTCTCGACCACAAATACCCGGTTCTCATTATCCATCTGACTTGTATAACATGGATAACATTGCGGATGGGAAGTACGCGGCATGTTTCTATGGAGAAGCTTGTCGGGCAATGCATTATGGCCATTTTCGCAGTCGGGAATGGGCGTAACATGCTGATTTTCGCAACACAGATAGATATTGGCTCTACCAATATACAATCCAAATTTAGTGGCTCTAGAGCTAAAATTGTAGATGCCACAGAATTTTGTGATTTGCGTTGTTGCGGGGGGAGGTATCCTAATTTGGAAACAAACTTGTGCTGAACTGGTATCATACCGTTCGCAATATTCAGTATTTTTTCTCTATCTATTATAGTCTCCAAGATGTAGGCGTTTATACGGACGGACGGATCAACTCAGCTGTTGATGCTGTCAAGAAAGTATGGCTTCCTTCTCTCTGTTACATACATTCGTAGGAATTCAATATACCCTTGTTATTTTCAGCAGCCGGGTATAAAAAAGGTGAGAACTACAAGTATAAATTCAGTGACGCTCTGGGCTAAAGCTTTGCGATTTTTTCCCCAGGCATTCCCAATCGATTGCAATTTCTTGAGCATTTCTTGGTTGTGTTTATTTGCCGTTTGTGTTTAATCATTTGAAAGGGCAACAACAACGAGAACAACTAATAAACCATGTTTAAATATAGCTCCCCAGATAACTACAACAAATTGCCAGAGGAAACTCTTCGCTGCTCGTCCGCTGTTTGCGTGGAAAATTAATCGAAGCTCATAAAGCAGCGTAAACAAAGACACCCCGACAGATCAGGCAAATATACTATATACGTACATATATAGTGGGAGGGGCAGTGGTGGCACAGCGACATCGTCGTATGCAGATAAACAGACATTAATAATAGAAATATTTGGCCATACAAGCGCACAGCGACCACCCACCCACCCAACCGACGATCCACTGGAGCCCGTCGAACGCCCAGAAACCCCCCAAAGCCGCCCACGACAAACAGATTGCCGTCATTTGTATTCCAGCAGCTAGCAGGACAAACTACCTATCGGTTTGGGGCTACACAGCGGAAAACCCATCACTTTTCAATGGCTTTAATCAGCCCCGAAACGATGAAGGTGAACGTGATTTACCACAATTTAAATGATCGGCTTTTGATGAATTCTTCAAGGCACAGTCCATGGTTTTGCATGGCTTGGCATTGCTTTCTTATCTGAATGGTAATTTTAAAATGTTTTATAGAAATCTCAATAGATATTGTACATACAAGGAAGTTGATAAGTGTCATTCTCCGAGGCGTCATCAACTTGTCAAGTTCTTTCATCTTTAGAATTCAACAAGTTAAGAGATATTTTATAGGGTTTAAATGAAACATGATTTACCTGGTAAATTTGCCCAGTTTCAACATATCTTGTATAGTAATTTAATACATAATCATTAACTAATTCAACAAATAGAACTCCTATGTAGGTTATTCTAAGAAAGCAAAGTTTAGTCACTCGTTTTTATAGTTTGGAAGACTGGGAAGAATACAAATGTCCTTGACAGCCAGGGCTATACGATTTGTTTCAATTTCAATCTTAAGCTTGAATGAAATTCTTTGAAAATGTATATCCGGGAAGTTGGCTTTGGAGTTTCAGTGGCCGTGTCGGGTACTCTGCTTTGTGCCGGAGATCTGCGGAACATGTTCCACGGTTGCCCCGACAACACCAACTTTGGATCCCATTCAGGTTCCAGCGCGGATGACGACTCCCAGGCCCATGGCATTGGTTGGTTAAACCAGAGATCCAGAAAGCCAACTGCACCGAATTCGGAGTGCAAACGAAGCGATAGCTCAATGTTTATCAATAGATTGCCAAGGCTTTCCTAATCTGATTCGCTTAAGTTTGTTGGTCGTTTTTTGTGCAATTATTTGACTTGATAAGATTGGCGTGCCAGCTCGTTTCAAGGTTGTTTCTTCTGGCATTTTCATGGCAAATTGTTTGGGAAGACAATTTGTTTGGCATGGAAGCGCAAATCAACTGAAAATGAATAAAACTTTTTTCCGAGCCCTCAATTTGGCGCAGCGCAGCGCAACTTTGTTCGACTTTCTCGGGAACACTATTTAGAATCGCGGTTGTGGGCGACCTCACTTCCTTCCCGCCCCCCCTGAATATTACCAGAACGTCCCGCCTGACCCCCCGGATGGATGGCGACAAGTCTGCTGCGTTGGCAGCGCGAACTCAATCGACTTCCGGTTGTGCCAATTTTCGGTCTGGGCCAAGACACTCGCGCTGCTTACCACACAGCCTAACCAAAGCCGAATACCGGAGTGGCAAGAACCCCCACTCCATTTATCACTACACTCGCAAAAAAGGGGCAGATTTCGGGCTAAATTACTCGTGGACAAACCCCATTGAAACCATAGGTTGTATCCCTAATTTTGTATAGTTCCCAACTAGTTAAGCACTCCTACACTAAATACTTATTAATTGGGAATTTCATTAGTTTGCTGTGTCGGTATCTTGGGTATGACATCAAATAACCTATTAAAGTAACAGATATTCTTGCATACATAGATAAATTTCATCTTGTGGGATGAACTTGTTATATTGCAACATGAAATATTGCCTTGAATATTTGGCATTTGAAGCCCTTAGTTTTGATTGTTTGCTTGGGGAAAGTTGAGGTGTTTAGTTGAACTTTTCCGCTGCTCTTGGCAACTGGAAATCTTGGAAATCTTCGCCCAAATTTACCGTGCATTCCGGTATTTTTTTAGGTGCCCTACGCGGCGAATGGAGTATTTGCCTGGCGCGCTTCGTTTGTTCGCTTGCATTTCCTTCCGGCTGGCCCTCATTCGCCGCCAGTCAGCGGAAAAGGCGATGGAAAACCGAGGGAAAGCGGGGGCGGTGGCTGGAAAACCCCAAGTAAACAGGCAGCAGACTAAACCATTGCCTAACCCAACAACATGCCCAGATCTTGCCTCCCTGCAACAGCATTTTCTTTTCCGCAAATTGAATTCCCGCGCTCGCATTTTCATTTGCCACACGTGAGTGTGTTTGAGTGTATTTGTTTGTTAATTTTCGCACAGGAAAATTGCATCAGCTGAGGGGTTGCCTCACCCCTTTCCGCCCACCGGTTTTTCTGTTCTGTTTTTGTTTGCATCGCTCTTACCCGGCTTTCTGGTAGCCGCAACAGGAGAAATGCCAGCCAACTTTCCACGTGTGGCAGCAGGGACGGCAGCAGGGCGGGCGTGGCACGGTGGCACGCTGGCTGTCCAGGATATAGTGTGGAAATCCAGCAGATCGATACACAATCAACTAATGATTGCGTGCACAAAACTTTGCCAAGCTTCGTGAAAGGCAGGCGAAGACACGGTGCTGTTCGCTCCAAAAATGATGTATCTCATGTTGACGCCTGTGCAGGTGTGAGTCCTGGCTCCTCCTTGGGTTGTAGAATCCACAAGAATGTGTGCCACGGATATACAATTTGTAAAACAATTAATATAAGCATTGTTCTGGTTTGTTTACCTACCAAAATAGGTGTCTGAGTGCTCCACAATTGTGCTCGGTTTTATGCGAATTAAATCGGGAGATCATCTTCGACAGCGAGCTGGTATTTCTCGAGCTGTAATAAATAATTAAATTTTAAGCAATATATAATTAAAAGAGAGTTGGAATCAGGATCAAAACAAACACATTATATTATACAACTGCAAACCATCTGGAATTTCGGAAACAATTGTTAGACTAAGTATGAAATCCATTAAATAGCACACACCTCCTTGGAGGCTATTCGGTTTGAAGGTTCTCAAGCCAAAATTGTTGCCCTAATGATCTCCATGTCGCAGGTGGACAGATTGTAAAGTAGCCGGCTCATCTGATAGCACGAGGTCAAAGCCCTCCAGCGGGTTGAAGGTTACCCCGATGAAATCGGGTCAATGAATCGCAGCAGCTGGATGCATCTCCTGATGCCCGTTTCAAACTAATACGATACTTTATACTTTATTAGTTTGTGACTGCAATTGTATCAACACATTGACGATCGGTTGGCACTCCTGAGGGCTTTAATATTTCAAGTGAATTGCTGTTTTTCCAGGAAGGACCGGTTATGCTACCCGATAACCGTTTCCCAAATTTCTAGGTGCAGGCATACATACATACTTATGTTCCCGTAAGTTGGCAAAGCACAATCGGTAAAACAATCGATTACCCAAATTTAAAATAAACATGCGTTAATCTTCAGCGCTTTTAAAAGAAAAATAAAATAAAAGGGCGTTTTTAAATGGGAATATGACTTAACAAATCAACGAGTATTTCTTAAATGTGAACAATAATGTTCTCTGCTGTGATATAAATACCAACCCCACAAGAACTAGATATCGAACTAGTTATCGCTTTTGATCAAGGGAAAAACTGGTGTCTGGGCTTGGCTTCTGCTGTGTCTTATTACTTTTAAAAATCTCCAAAGATCCCTGGCTATGATTTATTCTTTTGTTTAACTGCAAGTAAGCGGGCCGATAAATATAAGTGCTGTAACCTTATCGATTAATGTTCCCAAGCGTAGGTGCATCTCTAGCGCGGTTATGTAAACAAGAAGATCCCGCTTTAAAAGAAGTGTTATTTTGAAAAGCTATATATTTCTTTTAGCTGTGAACAACGATTCCCTGGGCGGTGATTATCCCAGGAACTAGATGTCTGCACTCACTTTCGATCTGGTCCTAGTAACATATAAGGAAAAGACCTGCAAAAGGAATCCACATCTTGTGGCTGAACATGCGCAAAACGACCAAAAGATCCCTGGATACGATGCTCATGCTGATCAATTAAAAGTCTTTGAAACATTTTTGATATTTCCTACTCCTGGATGAACCATATTACTCATGCGTTTTATTTTTCAGCTTCTCGGAAACAATTGGAAGTCTGCTTTGTTCCTGGAAAAATGCCCAATTTGAATTATGAAAAACCGGAAAAGTCGTCTCCCTATTATGGTGAATTACTTGTGGGTGAGTTTTACGTACATTGACCATAGACGGATCTTTGCGGCAAGCTAAAGTTTTAACTACTGTAGGAAATAGCACAGTACAATGGTAATACAGTAATACTCGTATAATATAGCTTTCCTAGGCTAGATGCTCATGTCTTTTATGAGAAATGCTAGTTTTATAGAGCACGATAGTCAATCTAGAGAATTGCCAAGGCTTTCTAACCACTTCAGCACTTAAACATAGACACATTCTGCAAATTTGGACGGCTTCTTCTTCGCTGGGAGCTCTATCAATTAGCCCCGAGTGAGGTGGAGTGATTTCCGGCGCCCAAACACCCAGAATCAATGTCTACGGCATTGGCCGAGGTCAGTGGCCTTCGCATTCGCAAACACACTCCGCATGTCACTCACTTTCAGTGATAAGCGACGCTTCCCTTATCGGGCCGATGGACGCGGAGGGGCAAAAGTTGAAACCGGGAAAATGTGGGTGCTGCATTTAATTTATGAGCAAATTTTGCGTATCTAATGCACTGCGACCTGCTGCGGTTGTGCACAATTAAATTTTCAATGTAATTTCACGCCCAAATGCCCCCAATTGCCGGGGCGGATGGTGCAGCCCGGCAGCCCGGCCCGTACGGATAAATATATATCCCGCCCGCGTTGGCCTACTTCTCCGGTTTTGGCCAAAGCCCCGTGAGGCGGCATAATCATCATAATCGGGTTGACACTACGAAATAACGCCTGTGTGCCCGTGTTTTTGCTGCGGCCGACAGGTATTTGCTTTAATTTATATATTTTTTGTTTATTTGCCGGCGATTAGTGCGGCTGCTTATCGGTATTGCACAGTTGGCCGGCTATCAAAGGCGGAAGAAGGCGATCGATCGCGGAACGAGGTCACCTACCAGGGATTAGGTCTGTTAAGATACCAACCAGGTCCAAAAATAGGAGTAGGTTCTGCTAAACGCAAATAAACTAATATTTCAAGTGGAGGCCAGAAGCACTCTTGTATACATGGTATATTTTGCACATTTTAAACAAATTGCAAAATGCTTTGCAATCATGAAACAACAAATGAATTGTGGTCAAGCCTTTGGGGTCTGGCATACTAATTAGCTTAGTATTTCATATTCGATCACGATAGAGTGATAAAAAATAGTTATTACCTTTTAATTTGTTTGAATTCGTTTGACTCGCAGGCAATTATTTATCGAAATTTGTTCGATCAACTGCATCCCATGCATTAATTAACTTTGCAGCAAACACAAACGCACTGCCAGTTTAACCAATTAATGTTTAACAAGCACATTTTTTGCTAATGTTTGTTTTTACTTGTTTGTGCATTTTTATGGATTCCCACAACCTGTGACTCCCAGGAGGGGTTTAAGGAATCCCTTTTTGTTATTTCATCACAATTAACATAAATGTGTGTTTAGCCATTGCCCTTTAATTTGTTTTATTCGGCAAAATTTGTTTTATTTCAACAGTTGTTTAATGCCTTCCATAGTGAATTTCTCTGAATGCAAACAAGCCATGCTCATTTAATTAATTATTGTTTAACAAGCAAAGATAAATAATCAAAGCTCAGTTGGATTTTTTGTGGTACTAGCAGTTGAGTAATAGAAATGTTCGCAATCGGAAAATGGGGAATTTTTAATTAGGATGGCTTATTGGATTTCCAATGCCATTTGCCAGCCTCCTTAAATTGTGATATATTATGCAAAAATGTTTTAGGAAAGACCAGATTTCTCCGAAAACTTGGCGCTTTCGGGCCTTCGCCCTGTAAATGCTATAATTATGTTTCCAATGGTTTACTTTGTAGAAAATGTGAGAATTTTTAATTGCCCATCGGATCTCTTATTGCCTATGTATGGATAATCATTGCAGATCTAGGAAAACGCCGTTTGCCAACCTCCTAAAGCTGTGATATATTATGCAAAAATGTTTGAGGCTTCCCAGATTTCACTGAAATTTTGACGCTTTCGGGAACACTTGCCGGCCCTTTGCCCTGTAAATGCTATAATTATGTTTTCAATGGTTTACTTTGTGGTAAAATGGAGAATTTTTAATTGCCCTTAGGATCTCATATTGCCTAGGTATCGAGAACTATTGCATATGCCTGAAAATTCCATTTGCCAACCTCCTAAAGCTGTGATATATTATGCAAAAATTTGGCGCTTTCGGGCACACTTGCGGGGCCTTCGCTGGCGTGTAAATAAATACATTTCCGCACGCGTTTTGCCGGAAAACAAAGGGGCAACGAGCCTTTGTGTTATTGCGAAACCACCCCCCCGGGAATCCCCGGGAACCCCCGGAAAAGCACCCAAACACCCACCCTGCGCTGGGCGGGTGTGCTATGAAGTGTGCGGGTTGTAATGTGCGTTAATAAATTTGATTTTAGATTCTCTCGAACCATCAACTTTAAAGTGTCGCTCAGCGCGGCTCGGGACGGGAACTGCCGCACCACCCAACCACTGGAAGCACCACTCTCGGCTCTCGTTTTTATCAGTTTAATGGGCGGGTCGTAATGCAATTTGGAGCCCCCGGCCCCGGGCCCCCGCCCCAAACTCCGGGCACTGTGTAAAGTAATTTTGATAAATTTATGGGGAATACGCTTTCATGATAAGCTAATTAAATTCAATCGCTGTAGCCAGCCGAGTTGGCCAAAACCGAACAGCCACCGCGCAGCCCCGTTCGTTCAGATTTTGGTTTTTGGTTAAAGCCCAGCGATTCTTTCCACTTCGCTGGGCAAACTAAAGTGGAAAAATTAGCGCCAAGCGAACGCTTTTCCCGCCGGCGAGCGGGGGGAAATTTAAGAAAATCCGTGGGAGAAAAACTTGTTCAATTTGTTTCTCAAAATACCAAACAATATAGTACATTCGATGTATGCTGTCGTTCAAATTTATATCAATGCATTTTTGTGTAAAGGCAAATAACATGCGCCATTAACATAATTATAATTAGGCCTGACAAGCGTATTAAATTCAATTTTCATTATTTTTAATGAAGAATGCAAATGCAAGTGGAAATGGTGATGGTAATGGGAATCGAAATGAAAAAAGGGCTTTTCGGGGAAAAACAAAAAACGAAACCGCATCGACATATTTATNACATGCGCCATTAACATAATTATAATTAGGCCTGACAAGCGTATTAAATTCAATTTTCATTATTTTTAATGAAGAATGCAAATGCAAGTGGAAATGGTGATGGTGATGGTAATGGGAATCGAAATGAAAAAAGGGCTTTTGGGGGAAAAACAAAAAACGAAACCGCATCGACATATTTATCGCATTTGGTTTGCTTCGTGTCTTGTTGCATATGTTTGGGCGTTCATGCGTGAGTGCGATTTGCATATTGTTGTGTCCTGAACACAAGGATAACGATGATAAATCGAACCTAATGACAGTGCCTGGCTGTCATTTCGGGGGGGTGAAAACACGAGAAATTTGGAAAAGCGGTTATCACGCTTACGCGGGAAAATAGGACGAAAAGTGCTCGTTATATATGGATAGAGACTCGAAGCTGATATACAAAGCTAATGTCCTGAAACCCGGAATAGAGTAACACATACGAGTAGTTTGTAAAGCCAAGGAAGAAGTCTAATAGCTTTTGCCTACGACTTGAGACGCCTAGTTCTGCATGAATGTACTCATTTGTAGCAAGACAAATTTGTACAGTAGTGTAGTGTTCTTAAAAATATTTCACTCATTCTTTAGTGTACCTTATAGTCTATAGGCCGGAAGAAAATGGCACAAAAAATATACTGTGATTAAAAAAAAGTGAGCGCAACCTAGAATGAGTGATTCATTTACCGTTTTGGATGCATTCATGCAGAAGTATACTTTAAAGCTCTTGTGCTCCGTTTGTTTTCATTTTCATATTCCCAAGCTATCCCCCAATAACGCAAATACAATATCTTTTTCATATGCTATCGATACTTTATAATCAGGCCCCTGAAAAATAGTTTTTTTTTCTTTAAAATTTAACAATGTTGAACTCCCGTATTGATAGCAGGATGTGCCCGATCAATTTGATTCACGGTCCACGGTATCACTTTTTGTGGACTTGGCTTTGCCCTGGGCTTTATCCTTGGAGCCCTTCTTGTCGGCGCTCTTTTTCTTCAGGAGGTGCATCTTCTCGAGGAGGCCCCGGCACTTTTCGCATTTTTTCCCATTCTCTAAATTGATGCACACGACCTTGGTCTTCTCCCTGGGCACCATCTCCGTGAGGAGGAGCTGCACCAGCAGGCGGCAATAGGGAAAGACTAGGTTGCGTTTGTCCGCGAGGGCCAGCGGCAAGAGGGTGGGACGGACCTCCGGAGGCACATGTTGGATCCCCTTGTAGAGGTTCTCAAACACCGCCTCCTCGGTCATTTCGTCAACCCGCTCCGGAGGGGGCATCACGAAGGGCTGCTCCTCGGCAGGCTCCTCGGCAGGCTCCTCCTTCTTGGGATTATACGGATCAGTGTTTAAGATTGTCAGGAATGCCAAGTAACTTTCGACCGTCATTATCTTGGCGTGATCGACTGTCACCCAGCACATAAACTTCAGCTTCATGACAGGCCCGTCACCTTCGGGAGGAAAGGCAATGAATTTTGGGGCTTATCATAATTTAAAAAAGGTTCCGTCGCATACCAATTGCATCTTCGCTCACAATTTCAAGGGGCACGTTATCGGCATCTTTCTCATCGTCTGACTTTTTCGCTGCTTTCCCATTATCTTCTGCAGATCAACTTATTAGGAGCCCATCAAAGGCTTCGGACAACACGCCTTGCACTTACCTTCTGAATATTTCTTCGTAAATTTCGCGTTTCGGTTTCGGTTTTTAGACCCCATTGAGTCGATTATCAAAAATTTATCAAAATGTGAGAAGGCAACTTCCGAAAAATTATTTTCTTTTGTGTTTTTTACAATGCTCTGCTGTGATTTATGTAAAGCCAGGATGACAGACGAGAACAATGTGACCCTTTTATTTTTTTTGAGGTTTTTAGCACGGCCAATTTTGGTCATTAAGCTCAACTGACGGTCACACCAAACCGTCGCATATCTTGACCTGGGATACCTTTAAAAATAGTCCAGTCTAGGTAGAGTTTGTTTAAAAAAACTACCATGACCTCTATCATGTTACTGTGCAATAGATAGACTAAAAATAATTGCATATTCTGATTCCAGGGATACCAGATCAGTACCAGTTTTTTCTTTTTTAATCTGCTAACTCCTCCTGCACACCCAAAATCAGTAGTGTTGACTACTCATTGTCCATTGTTTTGGTGCGGAGTGGTCAACACTGTGCAGCAAAATTTGTGTGCACTTAGTTGATTTACTGTACAGTGAGTGAAATTTTATGACCGGTACATACACACACATAAGTTCTCGTGTAATACGATTAATAAATTGATTCGTAATTTGTGTTAAACGCTTATTTTAAAATAAAGACTGACAAAATTAAAAATATTTTAATTAAAATTAGTTTTTATGTTATTAAGGAATCTATAAGTAAATGATTAATATTGGAATAAAAAAACATTATTTTGTTTACCATGTCTTCAGTGGTGGCAAGTTTTATATACTATAATTTCATCCTGAATATTTGAAAAAGTGTCAGTGCTCTCATCGGGTTCTGAAAAATGTGAAACTATATCATCGTTGTCTTCTGTAGGATCAATTTATGTTTCTGTGCCATCATTTTGGCTATTTATATGAAAATTAATCATCATTTCTTCTCCGTCTTTAAAAACTTGTTCCTTTTATGATTCCGAAAATTTGGATGTGTTGTTAGTATATCCAATATCTATTTTCCTAAAAAAAAACCAAACCAGTTGCTTTCCTCCGCAAACCCACAAAGATGGGGCAAACCTAGAACCGGGTATTGATTGTCGAGACCCTCGACTTTAATCGTTCTTACTTGTTGAAAGTGTATTGAGGTAGTTAATTAAGCTTTAACCTAACTGATGACCTAACATACATAGCTGCTACGATAAATAAGCCGTTGCTAAAAATAAAATACAAAATACAACTGAAAATAAGAAGCCCCAAGCCAAAATCTGTTATTTTAAAGAATGCATTTATACAATTTGTAATCCCCAGTTTATACATTTTATTGAGGTTTTTTCTGGCCGATTTGCTGCGTAAATGTATCCGACTTGCTGATCGTTAAGAAAAGCCAAAAGTTGCAGTTTTCGGCGATTGGTTTTCTATTCGCACATCGATATCCATAACCACTTGCAAGTCCGAATCAATAGACAGACCATTTGTTTGCAGTCTCAAGTGATACGGGTTGTGCCGGTCATCCCATCAGTATTTGCCAACTGGTGATGAAGTGCTGTACAGCTGATGTAACCAAGGCCAAGTATTTTGCCAAATAAGTCCATATTTGCGAGTCTATGTACACCAACCGCGCGGCGGCACACATGTGTGGCAATAGCCAAAGATCTAGAAACAATATTTATGAAACTATATAATGCAAACACATGCGAGAAAAACATCCAGTCACCGAGAAAGTTGCAAAATGGGCTTATGGTTTCGGTTTTTGTTTCTTTGGAGTGGGAATATTTATCAGCCAGAGACACATTAATATGAAATGAAATAAAAACAAGATTTGTGCATTTTATGGCACCCGAGTTAGATGCTTAATTAAGCAGATGTGTGCATACGCAACAGTAAGTGGTTTTGGGATTTGGCTCTTTGGTTTTTTAGTTTTTTGGCCTTATGTTTTGGCCGAGCTACGGGCTCCGGGCTCCGGGCTCTTTCACTTTGACCCGCAAGAGCTGCCGCATTTGCATAATTAAGCCATCTAAAGTGTCTTGCCAATTTGGTGCACGAAAGTGATATTCGCGCAGTGCGAAAAAATTCGCGAGCCCGGGAATGGCACCGCGCAAAACCGGTTGCCCGAAAGGCAAAATAAAACCTGGACACCTGTTGATTTTCGGTTGCATGACTCGCTGTCCGGTGTTTTCCGGAGATCCAAGGGATCTGAGGGGCTCAAATGGATGTTTAAAGGCTGAAACGTACATCTTTTGGCTCTAATAATAGGGATTGCTTATTTGTTATGACTTAAAGATCCCTAAAGGTGGTCTTTTTTTATAACAGACGATAAATTCTGTAATTTATTAAAATGTGGGAATAAATTGAAACAGTCTTTTGAGGAGTTTATAATGAGTTTTCAAGTAGACGTCATATACCCAATAATTTTCAGTCTTTATGTACTATAATCCGTGCTTTACCATAGTTACTTGTATAACTTCAATTCAAGAAAACGCACGTTAAATCGTTTTATTTTCCCTGCCAAAATGATCACCACTGATCGCCGGCTTTGGGATGCAGAGAAGAATCTCTTGGCCATCTCTGGGCCATATAACCCGATTTGATTAATCGCCCCGATGATTAAGGGTCTTGAAAGTTCCGCTGCATTTGCATTGCGCCATCGCAAAGGTCTTCGGCGCCTTGGGGTCAGCGATTGTCACTTTTGGAGCCGAGAAAAGGTGACCTCCGCAGCGGAAGATGGGGGCGAGCATTTCACTCGGCTTAGCATTTCTCGTGGAGATGTAGATGCGGAGGTGACCCACATTTCGAGCATATAAATAGTGGGCGCCGGGCATTGTTTGGCCATCAGTTTCCGAGCTCAGCTCCCCAAACCCACTTCTTTCATCGCCAAAGTTCCAAAACCCAAGCGGAGCCGACAACAAGATGAAGGTAACGAGGGCAGGAGCTGGTCCCAAAGTGATCCCAAAGGAAGTGGAGAGATACTTCCTGTATTATCGCTTTTTTTTTGTGTGTTTTTTGTGACTAAAACTTAGTTTTCTTGTTTTTTTAATGTGTGTGTAAGAGAGTGAATTACAAGAGGAAGCTAAATATCTCAGGAGTTGTTGAACTTCCTCTAAATTTAAAATTTCTTCTAACTTGAGGATATTATGATAAAGGATCCCTAAAATGTTTTAAAAGGATAATTTTAACTCATCAAGGTCATCAAACTCAGTTTTAGGATTGAAATGGTTTAGATTTCTAAAGTTTTAAGGACTTTTTGTGGACAAAAAGGACACTTTCTTATGGACAACATCATAGCACACATTATAAGCCCCTGGAATTTGTTTTTTTTTCAGGTTTTCGTCTGCCTGATTGCCTGTTTGACCGTAGTCCACTCCGGCTTCATCGGAGGCGGCGGTAGCGGAGGCTGGTCCTCCGGAGGAGGCGGCGGTGGCTGGTCCTCCGGCGGATCGGGTGGCGGCTGGTCCTCGGGAGGCGGTGGCAGTGCCCCCACCATCGTCAAGGTGATCAGCGAGCAGCCCTCCGGCTGGGCCTCCGGCGGCTCTGGCTCCGGTTGGGCCTCCGGCGGCTCCGGCTCCGGTTGGGCCTCCGGCGGCCACGGAGGCGGCGAAGAGCTGAAGATCATCAAGGTGATCAGCGAGGCTGGCGGCCACGGAGGCCACGACCACGGACATGGCCACAGTCACGGCCACGGCGGCGAAGTGAAGATCATCAAGGTCATCCAGGAGGAGGATCACAGCCACAGTCACGGCCATGGGCATGGGTACTCCGGCGGACACGGCGGCCACGAGGAGATCAAGATCGTGAAGCTGATCAGCTCCGCCGAGGGCGGTCACTCCTCCGGCGGCTGGTCTTCCGGCGGCGCCCCCAGCGGCGGCTGGTCCTCCGGTGGCGGCTGGTCCTCTGGCGGCTCCGGAGGCGGCTGGTCCTCTTGGTAAGCCCTCCCCGGACTCCCCAGGATTGTCCAGGCCAGGTCAGGCGTCAGCTCTTTTGTTCCTGTTGTCCGAGTTGCACGACGGTTTTGGCCATTGTTTCATCGATGCGATGTTTTATTTTTAAGCTACCGCTCACGTTTTTTGTGTGTGAACATTTTGTCTTGTTAATAGTTGAATACAAATACAACAAAGAAAAACCAAAACAAAATTAACCAATTCTTTGTGCGGGGCTTCGGGGAAGGCCCATTAATGGGTAACTCGTCTGCGGGGATTTTTCCGTGATGATTTCAGTCTTTTTCAGTTAACCCGCTTTGTGTTGCTGGTCGTTGCTGGTGATACAATTGCAATTGAAATTGTGTAAAAGCGACTAACAAAGGTTATAACGAAATAAATATAATTTTTAGTAGCATTTTTAAGGGCACTAAAAAAGTTGAGCCCATCGAATGAGAGTGTTTTAAGGCTGCAAGTTTGTTTCCTTAGTCTTAGGTTATACCCGTTGGTTATTTTGCCTCTATTTTTGTAGCCATAATATGTCATAATATGTATATAATATATTTATAGAGATTTAAGACCTAGAAAGTGGGTAAAATATTGAAAATATCAAAGATATATTCAGGTGAACCGCAAATCAATAAAATGCAACCCGAAAAGGGGTTTTCAGGCTGCTAGTTTGTTTCCTCAGTCTTTGGTTATACCCGTTGGTTATTTTGCCTCTATTTTTGTAGCCTTAGTATGGCCATACAATTATAACTATATGAATTATATTTACAGAGATTTAGGCCCCAGAAAGTGGGTAAGATATTTAAATTTTATCAAAGAGATATTTAGGTAAACAGCAAAGAAATAAAATACAACCCGAAATGGGTTAATCGCGAAGGTCAAATCGGCAAATGGCATGAAATCATTACTGTCAGCCAATTATGCTCGTTCTTAGCCCGCTGCGAGCCAAGTCGATATAACATACTATAATTGTTTTTGATTTTTCTCCAAATATATGACGGTCGGGGCTTTTTGTTAAGGTGGCAAACCAGTTTCGTAGCAGCCCCTTTTGTGTTATTTGTCAGGTAGCATGCATATGCTTAGCAGCTTAATTTATGGGCACTTTGTCTGCTAGTTTGACTAATTAAGATTGTCGGTGTTGGTTTTCCAGTGGATCTTACTACCAAATTTCGAGCTGCATTCGTTTTCGCAGCCCCAACATATTATTCTGTGTTGGCTGTGTGTTTTCCTTGTCCAAATGCCGAACATACTCGTACATATCTGACACCCTAATGACGGGCCCTGGGCTGGCATAAATTTATTCAGTGCCGGCTGGGGGAGATGCTAAAAAACATTAGCAGCAGGCATAATAAAAGCCAATTCCGCGCATTTTTTGTACACTTTATGCAATAAACTGTTAATTAGGACCGTTAACAAAGATTGAATTTGCGGAGCGAAACTCTGAGGTTGCAAATTAATCATTGCAATTCGGGTGAAGGAAACCAGAGCCAAACACTGCCTCGAAATGAGTGTATCGCTTGGATACGCCTTGAGAGAAGTATAGTATCTGCAGGTCAGGTAATTTGGCCGGCAATTATTTTCGATTTTTCCACAAATTTAAATCGCTTTTGAATCGAGACAGACAATCGACAATCGGCAATCGGCAGTGGAAATGTGTGGCCCATCTATCAGATCGGCGAGCGAAGGTTGTGGAATCGTGTTTGGCTGTGGCCGACAATTAATAAGCAGCACTGTCTGCCTGACCCATCGACACTGCGGGCCAAAAGTTAATGGACCGACGATCGTCGGGCCCGAATCAATCGAAAACGGGCGATGGCAATCCATTATTTTGACGATTAAATTACAATGGCAACAAGTTGTGCCTCAAATCACCATTCTTGCTGAAAATCTGTTTGATTTTGATTCATAATATTCAAATAATTGCTCCAAAGCTAACCCCAGACATGGCTCAAATTATTTGATCGCAAGAGACCTCTTCAAGCACTTTTACTTTTCGCCCAATTGTCTTAAGCTTAAACTATTCACTTGTCCGAGTTTTACTTATTAAATTCTCCTTACATAAAGCCGCTAAGTGAACGATCGCTACCAGTTTATTGGAGCACCCTGCGGCGGCGGGCTGGCTTTGTTTATTATTTTTTGCAACTTTGTGTCGATCCGAGGGAATTGCATAACCAGCTGAAAATGCGCCATCAAATGTTGAGCTCTTGTGTTTTCATTTTTGCACTCAACAAGTGCAATGTGGGCTGAAAGGGTTTCAGACGGTTTTGGCCATTTGTTATCATTTTTCAGGTTGCTTTTCTGCCGGGATGCAGGCTGGCCTGGCCGCCTGCCGCTCCGATTGCAACACCCGTCTTGAGACATAAATTAGCTCATTTTCCACGGGCTTTCTTTCCTTGGGTACTCCAAGGGGGGAGGGGAGGGTGGGTGTCCGGCAGGTGGGCGGCAGACGGTGGTGGGCGGGGTCAGGGCCGTTGCCCTTTTGCAGACGCTGCTGCGATGGCCCGATGGTAATGATGATGCCGCAATTCGAACCGAGCATCGCGTGGCCCGGCAATTAGTGTGTCATACACATCCGCACAGTGGTCCACATCCAAAGATTTTAACAGGAATTTCAATATATATTTGGGAACATTTTTAAGGGAATGTTTACGGTCTATCACCAAGAATTTTTAATTTGTTGGGCGT
>JAJJHQ010005613.1:1059934-1106950 GCA_021223825.1 Drosophila ironensis
TTTTATTTAAGAATTCGCTATTCCATTAATAATAAAATAAAAAGGAGTATCCGAACAGGAACATACAAATGTGCAGGCCTAATCCATGTAGGCAGAAGCTATGTATTGTGCGTGAACCAATAATTTAAGCTTTCACTAGAATAGGACTTCTATAAAAAATGTAACTCTTTTGAAGGTTAATGCATGTGAAACAAGTGAAACTAGGTACAAAGTACTTCAGGTGCATAAATACACTGCGAGACATTTGAATGGGAGAACCTTTAGCTTTGGACGCCATTTATTATGCCTTTTAATACTTTTTCCAAGAGCCGTGCGCTATTGAAATGTTGATGCTAATAAATGCTTGGTCTAAACTAATATTTGTATATTGCTCCTAAAGGGTTTCCTATTTCAGTGACGCGCAGTGTATTTAAGTTGAAAGTTAGTCAAAGAAGAGAGGATTAGATGACGTCATCGATCAGTTGCACCGATCACCATTTTTTCGAATGCACTTCTTTCCCTCCTTTCAAGCAAATAAAACATGAGGATTACAATACAATGTTCGATTTATATTCATTTAGGTTTACATCACAAATTTCAAAATTGGAAAACAATGGTTTATCTATGTAATTGGGGAGTGTTTCTTGATCCTCTCCTTAAGGTAGAAGAACCTGGAATATCGGTGAGGGTAACTGGGGAACCACGGCTGCTCGAGTTGCCTTTGGTTGCCAGGAGCTTGTAGATGGCATAAGAGCCAGATTCACCATCGGCAGATCGTCGTCCGGGTCCGATGAGTCCCCTCGCCATTGGTGGCGATCGATAGCCGTCTCCTTATTCTTGTTCCGGGCCATGCGGGCCGTGTTCTTGGCCGTAATCTTCGTAAGACCCATGCCTACGTAACGGCGCGAATCGATTGTCACCATGGCGCTGAAGATGCCATCTATGTCATCTTGGCATTCTTGGGAGTAACCGCCTTACGCATCTGGCGAATCAGAAGCTTATTTTCATGGTTGCGGTCAGAGAGATTCTTCCCAGTCTGGCAGATCTCCTAGATGTTAATGGGGGCAACCCCCTCATCTCTGGCTCCGGCTTAGCCTCGGTCAGGGTCAGTTCCTTCTTCACCGGCTTCTTGGTGGCTTCATCATTAGTCTAGAGTCTAGACCACGGGCATCGATTTGGCACTTGAAATCCCAATGCTTATTGGCTCCATTGTTTCCTCTTCTAATGAAATTGTTATGGAAGTATATAGACATAGTTTAAGGTCTTGTGCATTTTGTCGCATCAAGAAAACATAAAACTATTAAAATACCAAACGTTTTAGCCCTAATTGGAATGTTTAAGTGATTTGTTAATGCCAATGTATATCTGTTTCTTTCCGTATTTCGTTCTTGGATAGTTAGGAGTATAAATATGTCCCAAAGGGAACTTCATTAAAAACATGATAAGCTAATAGGAAAATAAATATAAATGGATTTATATGATTGCCATGAAATTTTTATAAATTATTAAAAATGATTAGAAACGAATACTTTTTCGAATCAGAGGTTCTAACTGGCATTGAAATAGGACGTGTCTCTGATGTTTCCAGGTACCTACTCGATATATTTGATCCCCTATAATTGGCAGGTTGTTCGCATCCTGGAAAAGGATTTGATTCGCAAGGCACTCGCGTTGCCATTTTTTAATCGCCTATATACTTGCCGAGCGAATTAGCCGGCTAAATTAGGGCGTGGCTGCCGCACACACGAAGCTCAAGCTCGATGCTCGATTCTCGAAACACTTGGCGCAATAATGGCCGTGAAGCGGGTGCCGGGAATAAAAATAAAAATAAAATTAACTACAATTGTTCTGCTGCCGCTGATAGTGTGCGGAGTGAAGTAGTTCCTCTCCGAAGGACACGCTACACCAGGACCCACTGAGAAACCTAAAGGACTGGGACTGGGACTGAGACTGGGACTGGGACGGGGACTGGGAAAGGAGGTTTGCCGGAGCCACTTTCTATGCAAATTTTTATGTGTTAAATGCATTTTGTTGGATTTAACATTCTCGCTGATTTTTTGGTTTACATTTTTGCATATAAATGAGGGCAAACTTTGCCTCGGAAAATGGGGGCGTGGCCCTCTCAGACGCACACACAGGGAGAGTCACACAAATTAGAGGATTAAGTAGCTGAGTCCTGCCGCCGTTGCCTCGTCCTTTTCATTGTCCTTTACACCCTCCTCGGCGGAGCCTTTGTCTCCGAAGGAGCTGCGCAAGGCGAAGCCGTTGCCGAAGAAGCAACAGCAGCGGCGAGACAATTACGCTAATTCGCCTGAAATTGTTTTGCATTTTCCGACGCACCCGCCTCGCCCTCCCCCCTTGCCCCCGTCCCGCACCACGCTTTTCCGGGCAATGACAATGACTGCACCGCATATGTGTGTGCCCGGGGAGGAGGGAATGCGGGAAAAGCGCGAAAAGCTGCAGAAGCGGAAAGCGAAGGAATCTTTTCATCGCCTGTTTAAACAGTTAAATTTGATTGCGCTGTAAATAAGAGAAAAATGGAGAAACAGGCACGTGGGGCAGGGCGAGGAAAACTACGGCATCCGGGGGGAAGGAAGTTAACTTAATTGTGCAGCGATTTCCCTTTTCTCACCACCCATAAATCGCTAAATTCCGCTCGGTCTAATTAAAAGATAAGATTACACAATACCCACAATGGCGGGAGTGGAAAAATGGGACAATGGATTGACAAATACAACGTTTCCGGTTTTGGTTTTCATTTAACTTTCGACAAGGGGGAAAACAGAAAGAATATGCCTCAACTACCAGTTATACTCCAGTTTAAAGCCTTATTTATTGGCCTCGATTAATAACTTTACAAGCACAAATTGTATTGTCGTTAAAAGCGTTAATTATGATGCTTACCAACCACATACGAGTGTACAGTGTTTTAGGGACACTACAAACGACCGTTACTGAAATTACAACTATTTTTGGGATTTAAATCAGAAGACCGCTTTTGAATTGAATTTGACAATGAATTCAAATTTCAACCAGTGGTGCCATACCTTACATAAATACCCGCTTCTCAGTTTCTCAGATTGGCGTTTTGATCTGCTTATGAGCTGGTCACTCTAATTGTTAGAGAAAAAGTTTACTTCCTAAGTCGCTTCGAAACGATTCATTCGTCGTGGAGCGCTTGAGCTGTTAGCTCCTGCTCCCAACCGTTTTCTTTAATATTAAATAAGTTTTTTTTTTTTTTTTATATATTTTAATTAAATTTTTTTTTTGGGCAATCCATCACGTCCTTCCCGAGGCCCAGCTTTGAAAGTATTTTTATTCTAAACTTTGATTCTCTTCCATACTTCTCGTGGATCCCCCACCGTCTCCTTTTTTTTTTAATTAAGTTTTTTAGAACAAGGTTTTCCTAAACTATTATTTTTTTTTACTTTGACCATCGTTCTCCAAAGGTCCGATGGAGACGTTAACATTTTCGGAGTCTTGTGCGGAGAAGGTTCCTAACCATTGTCTGATGGACAATGGTTCCATGTGATAGCATTAAATGTTCATCGTTTTCCTACGAGCGAGGTACATCCGCTGTTCAGGTGTGACCTTCGGAACTGCGCAGGCGTCCGCTATTAAGTTGGAATTGGCGGTCTTTGGTTCGAGAGACCATGGCACCGCTATTTTGGTGGTGCAGGCGCCTCGGTCTCATCAGACGGGGGCGTCTTCATATTACTCTGATTTGGTGGTACAGCCGCTGTTGAGATGTGACCTTCGGAACTGCGCAGGCGTCCGCTATTAAGTTGGAATTGGCGGTCTTTGGTTCGAGAGACCATGGCACCGCTATTTTGGTGGTGCAGGCGCCTCGGTCTCATCCGACTCATCAGACGGGCGCGTCCCCTCATATTAATCTGATTCGGGAATCTTTGATTTGGTGCGTTTTTGAAAAGGCAACAAGTTTCATATTTATCGATTGATGTTAGTTAGCCGCTCACAGCGCAGCAGGTTTCTCGAGTGAACCTGGATCAGGAAAGTCGCTTCGAAACCATTCGGTTCCTCGGGCCAAAGCGGCGTGAAGATCCGAAAACGAATGCTAACATGTGTTGCATTAAATAGTAATATTAACTTAATTCTAATAACACATTAGTATGTATATTATATTTATTTACTAAAGGCTTTCGTCTAAGCTCTGCATTATTTACCCTAAATTTGCTGCTCTGCTGCTTCTGCTCTGCAAGCCAGGAACGACGAGAATGCCATAATTTCATCCGAGTACTCGAAGCATTTACTCTGCATTCACTCATTCAATTCATTCAAATTGGTTTAAGATTCAGTCGTTTCGCATTCCACGAACACAACGCTAACCAATGCGCAACTCACTTAGTTGGAAGCGTTTTGGCACGCCGAATATCGACTCAGTCTTGTTGTACTCAAACATCCACAAACTTTGAGTGCATTCGTGCAGACCTCTATTGCATTTACGAAAAAACAATACAACATTTACATTCCTCGACTTTTAAGAACACCAACAAATCTTACCTTACCTTTCGCTTTCCGACTTTCCTGATCCAGGTTCACTCGAAAAACCTGCTGCGCTGTGATCGATTATAATGAGGGGCAAACCAACATATGCAGCAACATTGATCGCTGCTTCCCGGACAACAAATGTCTTAAGCCATCTCGCACTGGAAGGAGAAAAACCATTTCCGTCAGGGAGGCCACACTGCCGGCATGGCAACGCCCGCCGGCTTATCCTCTACCAAAACGTAGGGCATCGATCAATAGAAACTTGTTGCCTCTTCAAAAACGCACCAAATCAGAGTAATATGAAGAGGCCCCCGTCTGATGAGTCGGATGAGATCGAGGCGCCTGCACCACAAAAAAAGCGGGGCCGTGGTCCAGGGCGTAAACCTAAGACCGCCAATTCCAACCTATAGCGGACGCCTGCGCAGTTCCGAAGGTCACACCTCAACAGCGGCTGTACCACCAAATCAGAGTAATATGAAGACGCCCCCGTCTGATGAGACCGAGGCGCCTGCACCACCAAAATAGCGGTGCCATGGTCTCTCGAACCAAAGACCGCCAATTCCAACCTATAGCGGACGCCTGCGCAGTTCCGAAGGTCACACCTCAACAGCGGCTGTACCACCAAATCAGAGTAATATGAAGAGGCCCCCGTCTGATGAGTCGGATGAGATCGAGGCGCCTGCACCACAAAAAAAGCGGGGCCGTGGTCCAGGGCGTAAACCTAAGACCGCCAATTCCAACCTATAGCGGACGCCTGCGCAGTTCCGAAGGTCACACCTCAACAGCGGCTGTACCACCAAATCAGAGTAATATGAAGAGGCCCCCGTCTGATGAGTCGGATGAGATCGAGGCGCCTGCACCAAAAAAAAGCGGGGCCGTGGTCCAGGGCGTAAACCTAAGACCGCCAATTCCAACCTATAGCGGACGCCTGCGCAGTTCCGAAGGTCACACCTCAACAGCGGCTGTACCACCAAATCAGAGTAATATGAAGAGGCCCCCGTCTGATGAGTCGGATGAGATCGAGGCGCCTGCACCACAAAAAAAGCGGGGCCGTGGTCCAGGGCGTAAACCTAAGACCGCCAATTCCAACCTATAGCGGACGCCTGCGCAGTTCCGAAGGTCACACCTCAACAGCGGCTGTACCACCAAATCAGAGTAATATGAAGAGGCCCCCGTCTGATGAGTCGGATGAGATCGAGGCGCCTGCACCACCAAAAAAGCGGGGCCGTGGTCCAGGGCGTAAACCTAAGACCGCCAATTCCAACCTATAGCGGACGCCTGCGCAGTTCCGAAGGTCACACCTCAACAGCGGCTGTACCTCGCGGCTGTACCAGATGCCGCAAAATGATGGATAGCCCAAAAAATGTAATTAAAATATTTAAAATAAAAAAACGTATTTAATATTAAACCAGATCAAATCGACAATCTGAGAAACTGTGAACCGGGTATTTTTGTAAAGTATTGCAGCACTGGTTGGTGTCGTCATTCTGATCGTCTAGGTCCTAGACCTAGATCCCTTTTCACCGTCAAATTCCGTCAAATTTGTGTAGCATTGTTTTTGTAAATCATCACGCCTCACTGACCGCGCGACTCGATCGTCTGCTCCGATTTGCTGGCGCCAAAAATTACGAATAACGGGGGGAGCCGCGAGAGCCCGAGGAGCCATGGGCTTGCCCACCTAGACTCTAGGATGATGCCCAGGTATCTGACTGACTGCCTTTGGGAAACTGGTGTTCCCACGATTCTAATGGCCGGTGGGGTTTGACGTCGCACACGTTGGTGGCTTGTCGCTGTTGATGCCAATATTCCTTGGCCATTGCACGAATTTGGTGGCGGCCTAGATGTGTTACAAGGAGAAGGAAGTCACTCTCGTGATTCTGAGGTTTCTGAAGATAGGGGATAGTAATATTTACCTGGGGTATGTCCACGCGATCGTTGAAATCGGGAACTGGAGCAACCGAGTCGCCAATTGAACTATGTGACAGTCTGTGGCTTCTCTTCGTCGTAGCTGGGGGCTGGCCCGCCTGCGGGGCAACCTTCACCCTGTCATTTTCACCAACAAAAGTAGACGTAATTGGCTGATTTTCGCAACACAGATAGATAATGGGCCTATCAATGTACTATCCAAAATTAGTGCCAATAGAGCTAAAATTGTGGATGTCACAGAATTTCGCAGTTTGGGGGCTGCGGAGGGAGGTAGCCGATTTTTACAAAAAAAACTTGTGCTGAACTGGTATCCCTAGAATCAGAATAGTCTCCAAAATCTATGCGTTTATACGGACAGACGGACAGACAGACAGACAGACGGACGGACATACATTACACAAACTTAATATACCATTTGTACCTTAAGGTACATGGTATAAAAATCATAATTTCTAAATAAAAGCAGAAATGAGAGCCAACGCCGCGGGGGAAAATAGGAAAAACAATGCGTTTGGCTGGGACTGAAATTTCCCTGAAATGTGCACATTTCCATCCAGCCCGCACCACAAGCACTTTCGACTTTTCCCATAAATAAACATCACAATTATCATAGGTAAACAAGAAAATAAATACGCGGAAAGCGCAGGAAAAACGCAAAAAGAAAGGCAACAATTGAATTTCCATAGTCTGTTTACATTTACCCCGCAGCTCTCCTATTTTCGTAACATTCTATTTTTCCGCTTTGTGTTTCAATGTTTTTTTGGCATTTGTTTTTATTTTCGCACTCCGCCCAGAACATTCCCGCGGAGTGGAGGGCGGAAAAGTTTTGGGCCCCGTCGACAACTTTAAGTTTAATTGTTGCTGCGCTCTCGCAGTTGATTGCTTAAAATTCATAATGATAATAATAATAGTGAGCTCTTCGCTAATTGCAGCAGCGAAAGGAAAAGCAAAAGCACAAACACTCGAGCCGGTCGCTCGAGAGTCGCGTCGTGGGCGGCACTTAAGTCAAAGTGAGACAAACTTTTCAGCAGACGGCGGACGGCGGACGGCGAGGATCCGCAGGATGCGCCGAGTGGCAGGGATATGCCCATTCACTCATTCATTCATTCGCCCATTCGCCCATTCAACCATTTTGCCGCCTGCATTGAGGCAAAATTGTTCCACAAAGATACGAGTAACGAGTCCTGCGCCATCCGATGGAGTCAACTTTACACACTGAGACGAAAATATATTTCATTGGCTAGCAAACCAATTAAAAACTATTTCAATATGGGTCTAAGGTTCTTCATATTGGGTACTACCATAACCCAGAAATGGCTATATTAGAGTAAAGCACCCATCGCTTTTCACAAGCGAGCTTTACTTTGGAAATTGAAAAAATACCTCCAGCGACATTACATGGCCACACGAAGCAATTAAAGCCGTTCTTAATGTAGGATATGAACGGTCACACCGACTCATTGAATTCGTACGCTTCCCTGTGTGAACTTTAACTCAAGAAAAGAAGTTTGAATTGTGCCCAAAGTTTGAGATACTCTCTACTTTTTGAGTTTTAAGTATGAACACTAAATCGCTATAAGATAGATTTTGAGCTGATAAAATATCGCTGGGACTGGGTACAGGGTTCCTTAAGCATTAAATGACCTTAGAATCGGGGGAATGTTATTAGAAACTACCAAAATCTTGCCATAAAACAGCACATTATTTGTTGGGATCGCAATTTTGTGGCAGTGTGCAAGGATGTAAGAAAAGCAGCACACGCGGGAGCGGTAGGGAGTGGGGGCCACAAACAGAGCACCCAAAACACTCCAGCCCATTCACATTTGGAGTGCACTTCATTGCTGTCGCATCTACCCAATCCCCAGGCCCTGTGGCACCGTGGCACCGTGGCCCCTCTGCCCACGCTGCTGCATGTCCTCCAGAGCTCGTCCTTGTTCTTGTTCTTGCCCTCGCTGGGTACGAGGAGGTCCTGGCGATGAGAACTACGAGAACGTCGAATGCTGCAGGCGCTGCTTAACTTTAACTTGAACTCTAAAATAACAAGCTTCCGTTGTTTTTGGCTTGTTCAGTTTTCGTATAATTTCCTTGCAGGTATTTTCATTGCCCCACCGACCACCGCACCCGCCCCCGACCCCCGGACAGGACAACAGGACCAGCGGCAGGAATGGCATGGCAGGCGCATTGACAGCGGTTCGGGTTTTGGCCAAATTCCTGAGGGGCATTCAACCATCTGCCGCCGCTGTTGCAACTGTAGCAACGTGCAACGTGCAACGTGCAACTTGCCGGTGAATAAGCAAGCGACCACTGATTGAGCAATCGGATGAGCTCGGTGAATAAATGATTAACGGCCTAAGCGGTGCCTAAAAAGGAGAAAAGTACTTTAAATTGAGCCAAACCACTTCAATAGTAATGCAAATTTAAAGACAATACACATTTCTAGCAGTTTTAATTAGTCAAATTATGCAGCTCTCTTGGTATTTAGATGTTTCTAAGACCTAAGCTGAATCCAATCATTTATATTATAATTTATTAACCACAGACACATCATAACTATTAATAAACTAAATGTTGTATTTCGGCGTAATACAATTATTTCTTGTTTAAGTCAATCTAAACATAAACAGATACATAACATATGTCTACAAATTGGGGAATATTGAATGGTGTTTTCAGAGTCATAACAATATGTAATCCTAATTTGTAGAACCACCAAATTCTGTTGCTTCCACATCGAAAATAGATACAAGTTGCGAAGTTTGCCTTGTTGCAATTCTTACGAGATACTTGATTTAATATATTTGATGGCAAGAGTGCAATCTGAGATGCATTTGATGAGTACTCGCACCCGCTAATTCAACTTCAATGTGCAAATAATCTCGATTTTTCCAATGCCATTTCCTTGGACTCTAACCGAGTTTTCTGTCCATCGACTGACTGCATTCATGGGCAATCAGGGATTTTTGTCGGGACCAGGGAGCGTCGTGCCATTTGGTGCGCGTATGCACACGCAGGACAAATCGCATCTGATTCCTCTTGTTGGGGCGCAGGGAGAGGGGTGCCCCGGCTAGGGTGTCGGGATGTGATCAAATCAGGACACTCGATTACTCATTCAGTGCACTCATTAAACTTGATGAGTGTTTGGCATTCATTTGCGTTGGCAGGGCTGCGCGATGCTGCTTATCTTTATGCCGCTCAACCCCGCAACTTGTTACTTGCCACTTAGACGGGGACGCGCTTACACTGCAACAAAAAGGGGGGATACTTGAATATATAGAAATTTACAGGGATAGAAATATGGGAGATACAAAAGTACCCAATCTTGTGCACCGGATTAATGGCATTACTTATTCCCTATCATGTAAATTTACCACCATAATTTGTACCACTTTGAGCTATATAAAAGAGTACTTATTAGGGGTTTAAATTGTTTAACCTAACCTATGTTTCCCGGTGCCAGGACTTGCTCGGTTTCAGTGAAGTTAGGGGCCAGGTGACTTGAATATGTAGAAATTTACTGGAATAGAAATCTGAGAGAAACAAAAGCACCGGAACTTGTGAGATCATACAACAAGTATGTGAATATTTCAATGGCATAACTTATTCCCTATAATGTTAATTTCCCACTATATTTTGTAGCACTTTGAGCTATATAAAAGAGTACTTATTAGAGGTTCAAATTGTTTAAAAACTATATTTCTCCCGGTGCCAAGTCTTTCTCGGTTTCAGTAAAGTTAAGGAGCCGGGCGACTGCAAGTGCTTTTCCCCGCGATTTCCCAGCAGCACATTTTCCGCATCTGCCGTCCACCTGTATTCTCCGCCAACAGGCCACGCCCCCTCCCAACGCCCCTGGGCATTATCCATCTCGTTCGCTCCCGCGCATCTGCTGCTGCGTTGTCATAATACTCGTAGCATGTGCCACGCCTTTCCGAGAAATCGCCCAAGGCGGTCGCGTAATAAAAATAACAACTTAACTAAGTCTGCACTGGGAATAATGGGTTCCAACTAATATACCTACCAATTTTCCTGATTTTCTTAGAAATTCGGAATGTATCCCTAAATATTTGTAATTGACTCATAAGCTGCATCAATAACTTCACTTTTGAGTGAAATAATTTCATAATTACACAGAATGGTATAATATTTTATATTTATTAGATTTAGAACTAAGAATGCAGATTTTGAACCTTGACTGAACGATACCAATATAAGAAAATAGTGCTATTTCAATTGATCTGTTGGAAATAAAATGCCACAAAGTAAGAACTAAATTTATAAATCATTTCAAAGTATTTAGGTTTTTAAAGAGGAAATAAAACTAAAAATGCAAAATTTGTAATATAAATTCTTTTTCTAGATGGTACAGTTAATTTTCACCATGTGGCAGCGAGTAGATTTTTCCCAAGTGTAATTGCGGAAACTTTAAGGTGACTCTCCTCAGGTTGTTATAATTTTTGAGCAAGCACAACAAATGTTTGGAGCCTGGCATTTTATTTGCCGTGCATCCTGGCTGTCTGCACATAAAGGATATGTGGTGGTATGGCAGGATATGCATTGTATATATTGCATTATATACTTGAAGCGTTTGTTGCCTTGACAATCAGTTTAGTTTGTGTGGCATCGGTGTCCTCCTCCGTGCCATGCAACATCATCAGCCGGTGCTTGTCAAACTGTAAGCGGCTTTTGTGCATCAGCGGCAGCAGCAACAACAAGAGCTACAAGAGCTACAACAACCGTAATAATTGAACAACAAATTCCAGCGACACCAGCAACAACAACAACAACAATAATAATAATAACAGGTGCATAAGGAAAAGCGTTAAGCTGCGCAGTCAGCGGTTGTCGTTGTTTTCGGTTACGTTTTAAAGTTTCCTTTTATCTAAGATGAATAATCTAGCAGCAGCAGTTGTGTCCTTTTTATCCTTTTCGTCCTGCAGGGCAGGGGGCAGGGGCAGTGGCAGTGGCAGGATCCACCGCAACCGCAACCACCATCGCACCTCTTTACATTTTTATTGTGGCTTCGGGATACCCTTTTTCCTCTGCAGGTCGTTGACCACAAATGCAAGGCGGATGTCTTGAAGTTTCCGGGAATTTCACCTGATTTTACTATACCAAGATCATTTTAACATCAATATTTTAATTTAACAGTTTAACGGAAAAATATAGCGAAACTAAAGCCAATTACCCTAATGTAAGTTTAAGCGATAGCTATACCTTTATACTTTGTAGATCATTTGGATCAAAAGGGATGTCCTGAAGTTTACGGTAATTTTATCGGTTTTTCTCATACCTTGATCGTTTTTAGTTAAAACTAATATTAAAATCTAATATTGTAATAGAAAAATGCAGCGAAACCAAAGCCAATTGCAATGATGTAAGTTTAAGCGATTGCTATGTCTTAATACTTTGTAGATCTATCATATCAGAAGGGATGTCGGGAAGTTCCCGAGAATTTAGACTGTTTTTCCTATAATTTGATCATTTTTGTTCCATGTGGAGAACTAAAATCCATTTAGGCTTATTGAATAATTGACTGATTGCTATTTCCTTATACTTTGTACATTTTTAATACCTTAGATTATTTTCTTAATGGGAAAGAAATATTCAAGATTATCCCTCTAGCAAATATTATTTTTTGACTTGTTCTCATGATTTGTATTCCCTCGACTTATGAAATTGCTTATAAATATATGTATGCTAGCCCTATTCACTACCTTTAAATGATATTTTACTAGAATATTTTACAAATTTTCTCTACTATGTAATGCCGTTTAGACGGGGTATTGGCCGATTCGAGGCTTCTCGGGGAGCTGACTCCGTTACAGAACATATCCGTGCCACCTGCCCTGCCACCTGCATTATCCTGCGGTGGCCCTGGGACTGCTCTTACACAGCTCCCGATGCTCCTGCTCCTGCTGCTGCTGCTGCTGCTGCTGATGCTGCTGCTGTTGTTTGGCCATCGTGCCATTTGGGCTGTTGGCTGGTTTGCCATGCCAGAGGACAGGGGCGATAATCCCGAAGCATCTGTATCTGGGCAACTCCCCGCCTCTGGGTCCCCCCAAGTTGGCCAAGTTGAGTGGGCGGTCGCCCTACTCCACCTGGTTTGCCTGCTGGCCAAATGCTTAATCCTTGTGCGGAAATATCGTTACGCAGCAGCAGCAGCATCAGCAGCAGCAGGAGGAGCAGCAGCGGCTGCGGCAGCAACAAGAAGTTCTTTTTGTGTCTTTGAATGCGATTGTTTTGTTTTGCTTGTTTCCTGTTTAGTTAACTCAATAAACGCAAGTGGCTTCGGTTTTGTGTCTGTGCGGGGACGGGGACGAGGACGGGGGCAGGGGCAGGGGCCGGGGGATATAATCTTTTTCTCTGTGTATCCCCGCAACAGCCCCCGCTTTTCTTGTCGAGGAAAAGTGCTGACATTTGCGCAAAATTCTCTCATGCTCATTTAGTTGTTTACGTTACTTCTCATTGTCGCTTTGTTGTTTGTTGGCTTTTTGTTTTTGGCATTTTGTTGCTATTGCCGCTGCCATTGTTGCTGCCACTGCTGCTGTTGACAATTACACAAAAAACTGTTAGCATTTACCACAAAACATACGGCGGCAGTCAGCAACTGCGGTGGTTTGAATGCTATAGATGGAAATCGCCGAAACCACCACAAGACTGACGGAGGTCCTTCAAGCGCACTGCCCGAAAAAATGGGCTGCCAAACGGCATAGAATCTGAAGGTTCTTCAGCCAATATATTCTTTTTAGTTTCATTCAATTGCTAACTGTGGTTGACAATGGCCAAATTGGTTAATTACAATATAATTCGTCCTTAAATGTGCTATTTTTTAGTCTCCCAGCATCCAAGCTCTTGTCTGGGAGGTTTAACGCCAAATCCAGTGAGACCAAAGTTGGTTTTAAGTAAATAAGATGAAAAGTTGTTAATTCATTACTCGAGTTTGCTGCTGATTAAAGCCTAAAGCCAAATAAATGTATTGAAATAAATGTATTTGAGTTTAGAATTCGGTAAAGTTGTCTTACAGGCTTTAACATTTTTGAAAAATTTAAAAAAGAAAACAGAATTCTAGTAGAGCTGTTTCTCACATTTTAAAGATTACGAATCCAAATCCAGTGAGACCAAAGTTGGGTTTGAGTAAAAATTATGAAATCTTGTTATTCATGCCTCGTTTTTGCTGCTGATTTGTGTTTTTTTCAGCATAAAATGAAATAAATGCATTGTTTCTTAGATGGTTTATAATTACGAATACCCTTGACAAACTGAGGCAGCTAGCTTTTTGGGCAGTGTAGCCTGGCACCGGATAGTTTCGTGTCAATAGAAACCGAAACTGTTCGCCTGGCCACCAAGAGAAAATGGCCAGTAGTCAGCACTTTTTGGTCGTAAAAGCGAGTGGGTGGGCGACGGGTTGCGGGCGGATAGTGTGGGTAGTGGGTAGTGGGCTGTGGGCTGTGGGCTGTGGGCCGTGGGTGGTGGTGGGGTGGCACCCCCCTCAGAGCGAAGGCCGCCTATCCATTAAAACGTTAAAAGCTTCTTGAGAACGCGTAAAAACTATTTGGCTATCTGGCTCTGCCACTTTGCCCCATGTCCATGTCCTGTCCCCAGCTCTGCAGCCCTTCAACTATTCCTTAGTCCTGCGAGTCCTGTTCAGCACCAGCAAAGCTCCGGCTCCTGCTCCGGCTCCGGCTCTGGCTTCTCCAGTTCCACTTGTTCTTGTTCAGCTGCGTAACATCATTAAAACTTGAATAATCAGCTATCCATCGCGTTCGCCGGCAAAAGGACTCTGAGCTACAACAACAAAGTAATTCACTTTTCCGTTTGCAATTTGGTGCGATTTTATTTTTCGTATTTTTATTGCGAACGGAGTGAGGAAACTAGTTGAAATTGGGTTAGAAAATATTGGGGATGATCGAAGGAAGAACTGGCTTTAATTTGGGGCAAGACTTGAGCCGCCTAGAATTTAAGACGAAAACAAGGGAAGCGCCGCCAGAGAGAGCCTTTGCCTCAGAATCGAAACAGAAAATATCCAAATTTAATTGTGAATATTCATCAATGCAAAATAGTTGGGCAAATGGGGCCGGACTGCCTGCCTGCCTGCCGGACTGCCGGACTGCTTGCCTGGCAGAGAGCAAATAAAAACCGAAATAAAATACAATTTGCAGCAAATTTCCGATCGAGTGCATTTGAATAACCCGACCGACACGCGGAATCAACAAATGCAGAGAGCCATGCAAATAAAAATACAAATAAAAATAAAAATGAAAATAAATAATAACGAAAGGAAAAAGAAAGGAAAAACGAGCGTAATGCTGCTTGGAATATGAATATTCATGGCATTGAAAACGAAAACGAAATTTAAACAATAACCGACACAGCAGCCCGTTCGTTTCAACTCGGAAACCAAAAAAAAAAACAAAAAAAAATGTGTATTTATGTATACGAATCGATGGGCCATCGATAAAGATTTCTGCCCCCTTTCTTTTTTTTTTTTTTTTTTTTGGTACGGAAATGATTGCCGAATGGCAAGTAAACAAAATAATTTATCATTTTGGCGGAAGTCCTTGCAAAGTCTAAGGAGGAAATGCGCGCCTGCCTCGCTGAGAAAAAAAAGGGAAACGAGGGAAAGGCGGAAGCCAAACTTTGGCGCAAACAAAATTAACGGTAATAACTTGGACTTGGCCAAGCGAGGAAAACCAAAAAGGCCAAGAGGAAAGTGTAGAAAGCGCATTTGCATGTGTGTGTGTGTGCGTGGGCCAGAGTTGCCACGTTTTGCGCCGAGCAAATAACCGTAATGAAGTTTGCAAAGTTTCTTGACACATGCAACACCCGGAAAAAAAGCTTGTAAAGGGTACACTCGAAGGAATATCGTAAATGCTATTGCAATAGCAACATTTATTAAAATATTTATACGCAATGAACACAACATCTACAGTCATTTCAACAATTTCAGTCGCGCAACAGCTCCCCCGCCCGAAGTTGCCAATGCCTCAGGCTCGCGATCGGGTACACTGCTCAAAAGCTCCGTTGAAATGTGAGTGCTTCATGCAAATTGGGCTGTAAAATAGGATTCGATTAGATTTGACTCGCTGCTTTCATTTTGTACATACCTGCATATTAAATCAGCGTGTACTTAAACATAGAACATTTCCGTTAATCATAACATTTGTGTTAGCGATTCGATGATGCCGATATGATGTCGCGTGTAATTAGCTGTATACCAGCGTGTACTTAAAAATATAACATTCGCTAGTTACGTATGAACAGTTGGAATGGGTGTAGGGCTTCGGCTCTGAAATAAGAATAAGATTCGATTAGATTTGACTCGCTGTATTCCTATTGCTTTTCTACATACCTTAGCTACTTTTTTCCTGTTGACCACCAGCGAGTGCCTCGTTCGCTACGTGTCAGTTGGATTGTGCGACAAATTAGGTGGATGCGTAAGGGCATATCAGCACCGTGTGTTCGTGTGCGCTTGGAACGGTGATAGCTGCGGGTGTAAAATTACGATTAAATTTGACTCGCTGCTTTTCTATTGCACATAACATACTTGTTTATGTATGTTGATGTTGGCTAGGTGTGGTTAAAACGCTCAGGATGCCCGACAGTCTGCATCCTTATGGCGAATTAAAATCTGTGAAACGGAATTGGATTATACTAGTCTTTTCTAGTATAATCGCCTTTTCGGCTTACCTGTGCAGAAATGGTTATTCTCGAAATGGTAATTCTTGATTGATTGTAATGGGATTTGCGACGAACGGTGTTTCTCCGTAGGTCCAGATCCCATTGTAATGACCGGCTATCAGGATGGCAAGCTGATAGCCGTCATTAGGGTTGTTGATCGTTGGTGTTTTGTGTCATAAAATGCCATGATTGAGATGGGCTGGGATTTGCAACCCAACTGTCGATAAGTTCAAATCCCATTGGTGAATGTATACCAGAGGTCATAATCTGCGTCCTATGAGTCGGCATATAAGTCGGATCCTTGTTCACTCTTTTTGTCCTTGATACTTACCATAACTCGATGATAATAATTAGTCCATGTTAACCTGCTCCATGATCTCGATGGACGTGCAGTATAGGCGGCCCAAGAAGACCGCTAGCATGGTGTGGACCACGACAGCCATATACGCTTCGACGGAGTCCATTACGTCCCCCAATGTCCGGGTAGGGTGTTGATATTTAATTGCGAATGATTTAATTTTGAACGTGGCTTCCGAACACTTATATGAAATTTTGATGTTGCGTGTAGGAGCAGTTAAAACAAACTGAACTTTCCCTGAGCGGATCGGCTATTTATACATAAAATTTGGTGTCGTCGCTTACTGGGTTACAATTTTTGTTTCACATTTCAGAATGTACAGTGGGACGCTTTAGTCAATTCATTTCTAAAAACTGTTCACCTATCGGAGAATCAACTATCGTATAAATGTACAATAAACCTCAAAATTGCTTACATTAATTTAGCTTACTGAAATCCGCTAGAAGAAAGGAAAGTTCCTTTGTTTTAAAATCAAGGGATACTCCTCGATAAAAGAACGCAAAGTGCTGAATTCATCTGAAGACTGTCTATTGCCTTTAAGTTTAGAAAAAAATAAAGCTATATACCCGGTACTCAACTGAAAGCTTGGAGAGTTTAGGAACAACCACTCCTTCATTGCAAAAACTTCGCAGAAAATGTAGAAGAGGTTGCCTTATTGAATTAATTTAAAGAAACCTATCGCCCATCGTAGAATCAACTTCAATAAACCTCGAAAATGTCTAGATTAGTATAGGTTAGTTTAAATTGTTATAACCATTACAGACTGCTTTTGTTTCTGAATCAAAGAATCAATAAAATGCAATCAATCTAAAGACTTGCCTTGGCCCTAAAGTTTAGAGCTATTTATACCCGGTAGCCAACGAAAAGCTTGGATAGCCAAGGAAACAACCACTCCATCGTCGTTAAGATCTCGTCTTAACAATTTTGAAATATTTTCAATAACACCTGTTAGGGACATCTTTGCCGCAGGACAAATTGTTTCTTTTAGTGTCGTGGCATGTCCTGCGGGTCCATGTCCTTTGGCCTTCCGTGCTTTTTTTGGCCACGGCCAAAAGTGTTTTGCGCGACTAGCAAATATTTGCAAAGTGGCAAACAGAAGTTGAAGTTGGACGGCGGTCGCAGGACCTCGCAGGACTCGGCCACCCTGCTGTGCTGTGTTTTTACCCCCAGCGAAAATATTATTTTTATTAATGCTCGTCTGGACTTTTGTGAAGACGCTCACAGGACAATGATGATGGCGTCGTCATCTGGGGTGAAAATGTGTTTTATATTTGTCAAATAAACGCAGCCGACGCAGCCGAAAAGTAACCAGCAAAAAAAATGAGTGAAAAAACCGAGAGCGAAAAGTATTGGGTGCAAAGTTTTCCTTTCGTTTTCCCATTTTTTCCCGTCGTGTTTGTCGTATGTTTTCCGCACGCTTTTCTTTTCTTGCCACTGCAAGGGGGAGATTTTCCCGCAGGAAGCGGAAATCGTGCGTGTAATTGAACGGACATTGAACGAAACTTTCGGCGCAAGGTTGCGACGCCTTGAATTGCCACAAAAAAGAAAAAAACAAAAAACAAAATAATATAACCGAATAGGGGGGGGGAGGGGGGGGATGTTCTTTGGCGGGGCAGAGGTCACCATTTGTGGTCAATTTTACGGGCGCTGTAAAAACAAAACAGCATCGAAGAGCATTGGCAAATGGCCAGCGAAATGCGAATACAAATAAATATTGAGATAGGCTAGCGGAACGATCCACCAGATACATTTTGTACTTTTATGCTTCCCATATTTTTTACGACCCAGGGGATGAATTGTTGTTTTGTTTGTACTGTTCCAGGGGGTTTTAGTGCCCTGCAGCTGGGTCCTTGGGCGACGACGATGGTCATATATTGACAACTTTGCAGATCGTTTCGGTTTCTGATAAAACTACTTAACAGCCAGAAAATACACTCTCTGGGCCCCGAAATTGTTTACCGATAAAAAGCGGTCCGGTCCCATAAACGCCAAGCCCAGGGCTTGAAGCCTTAAATATTGCCACGATTTCGGGCATATTTTCATTGCGAATGCAATTGATTTAGGAATTAAGATGAGTGTATTCAAGGCCAAACTCTACACAGTAGCGAACCTGGGCGCAATCCTTTTTCACCTTGTTTGATCTTGAGCTTTTGTGGACTTTACTTCAATTAGGAACATTTCCCGAGGCCTCCAAACTATGCGATGAAACATTGACATGCAAAAAACCAACAAACATTTCCGGCAGAAATAAACTTAAATGCCGTAAACGAAGCCAACTAATTCGTTTGGTTTGCAAATTGCCGGGGAAGACAACTGAAATCCAGCGCTCCTTCAATTTTAGGGGCAACACTCGCCCTTCTCCCTCCTTTCTTCGGGAAGAGGCGCAGGCGGTTTAGGCCAAAATCGAGACCCAGGCCAAGGACCCGGCCCAATCCCAATCCCAGTCCCAAAAAACAGTCGTCAGTGCAATCCGTCAGTTTGTTTTTCGCCGTGGGCGCGACTGCTCAATTAACAAAATGACAGAAAAAGGACGAGGGGCGGTGGGTTTCCAAAGGGACGGGACAAGGTGGGGGGGGGGGGGGTTGGCTGAAGGATATCTAAGGAGCCCCAGGGCATTCGACAGAAGCAAAAGGCAAAGCAAATGTCAAAAGTGTTTTCTAATTTGCGCAACACTCAAAACACAAGAACTGGATGGGGGGAGGCGGAGGAGTGGGCCGGGGAGCGGGGAGCCTTCGCAGGAATAACAACAAAGGCAGCAAATAAAGCCAAAATGTATTTAACAAAGTGACAAAAAATTCGGGGGAGGTCCTTAAGCTTCAGCTTCTAAGCTTGGCGACTGTACAAAAATGTTTAATTTATCAAATGTCAACGCCTAAAAGACGGCAACATTTGTCGTCGTCAATGACAATGATGATGGCGAACGCTGAATGTTGAATGGCGATGACTACCCCCAGGTCCTTGCCCCCCCTCGCCCCTCGCCCCCCATCCGTTTATAATTTTTTGTGTTTTCTTTTCTTTTTTTGGTATTTTGAAAAATGAACGTAGATTTCCCCATACGGTATTATTTATTACAGCCATCTTGCCGGAACCCCGGCCTGTACATTTGTATAATGAATTTGACAAGTGAACTGTCCCACTGGCAGATGGTTTTCCTATAATTGCAAAAGCGCCGCACCCACGGAGTCGAGGATACCAGGATTAGGACGTTGAAAGCTTTGGAAGGGCGCTTTGAAGGGTTAGAAAGTGCCACATACTCGTACGATTAAATTGTGGCATTCGGTAATCGAGTTACAATGGTAACTTTATTTGTAAATAATTACTTTGATAAGGACGGAGATCAAAGTAATATTGTTCGAATTAAATAAGTAAAACCGCTGTAGTCGAGAGTTCTCGAAAACGAGGTAGCATGTACCTATTTTCATTATCTTTCAAAAGAAGAGGTTCATATGGTTTTGACCCTTTGAAATGACGGTGAACATATCTGTTTCCCGTATCTTCATTATTTATTTTCCGATCGTTATAAAACTTGCCACATGGCTGGATATTACAGTTTATAGCTCTAAGCAAAAATATATATATGTCTTGCTTTAACCATTTCGGATATATGTTCCTGTTACATACATTTGCACAAACTTGATATGCCATTTGGGCCTTAAAGCACATGATATAAAAAGAGCTTAGAAAAAAGGCGTTGAGCTCTTATAACAAGGATGTAAGATCAAAACTCAAAGGTATTCATTAGTTGGTGATATGTGAAGTTACCTGAAAGACCTAAGGTATAAAATATGGTTCATTTTATTCAAAGAATCCCTTGAGACTTTAAAACATTGCACGAAATTAGAGAGCGAGAATAGCAAATCATTTGCAGCTTTATATATGCCCAAGCATAATTGGTAGATATACCCATAATTTTATTAAAATTAAACCATTTACAACCGTAAATAACATGTCTTTTAGAGTAAAACCGAATGTTCTTCCCCCGAAACGTGTTATTTCTCTTAGTGCTTCCCATTTGATTTGCAGACAGCTGAAATAATTTGCAGGTAGCTATCGAATAAATTGAAATTCCCATGGCCATGGGGCTCATGTATGGGCGTTCGGGGCCGGCAGGGGGCGTGGCTGATCGGGGAATTGGAAAACGACCAGCGGGTAACATAAATACGGCCATAAATGCGAATGCAACTATCGGCGGATCTATTCCCCAGGACCTCCTCGCCCCGCGACACCACCCTGCCTCGTGACCCCTGAACCTGCCCCACCTTTGCAACCTGCCGGCCGTGTTCTGCACTTATTCGAGCAATTAAGCGCCCCTTTCAAAACAAATTGAAATGCAAACGCGCAGCAAATTGACTGACTGCCAGTGCGCCCAATCAATTGAGCGGCGCCAAAGCACACATGCACACATGCACATACGGGCTGCCAGCCTGTACAGTAAACACTCGCAGCAACAATGGCCAAACACTGACCGCTCCAACAAATGCCTGAAAACGGGCGATGCACCTGCTGATTGCTTAAAGCCAATGCAATTCCCGCCACAAGCCACTGCGACAAAAGCCCACCAAAAAGTTTAAAAGCTGCGAAAGAACAGTGATAAATGCTTTAAGATCCTGGCAAGAGCTTTACAAAATGCAAACGAGCTGGAAAGGCTTTAAATTTAAGTATTTCAAAAAGCAATCTTAGAAGATTTAAGCAGCAAAATAAGTGAAGATAGGAAAGACATACATATGTTTTTCCTTGTTTAAATCTTAAATTACATAGAAATTAAAGCATAATTGCAGCTTTAGACAACTATCCAAAAGCCCCCAAAAAAGGGGATTTACACAAAAACGAGAAGTTTAAAAGCTATGAAAGAATAGTGATAAATGCTTTAAGATCATATAAAGAGCTTTACAAAATGCAAACAAGCTGGCAAGGCTTTAAATTTAAGTATTTCAAGAAGCAATCTTAAAAGATATAAGCAGCAAAATAAGTTAAGATAGGTAAGAGATATGTATTTCATTGTTTAAACTTTAAATTACATAAAAACTAAAGCATAAATGCAGCTCAAGACAGCAATCCCAAGCTTGAAATCCTTAAAACTCGAAGCGAATGCAAAAGCAATATCCGTAATATCTTGCTGCCACCCTTGTACACTGACACCCCTGAAAGGCAGCCACTTTTCTCCCTGTGTGCCTCATTATGGAGCTCAATTTATGAAGTCCTGTGGGGACGGCGGGGTGGCCGGCAAACCAGCGGCTAAATGGAGGCCAGGACGACGCAGAATAAATCTGATTAATAATTAGAAGCAAACAAGGACAGCGACCACCACTGGCGGTTGCTCAAGCAGCGCTCCACTAAATTAAAAATGTCCCTGGGGTAATTCATCTTGGCCAAAGCCGGCGCAGGCCAGAAAAAATAAAGCGGCAAAAAGCAGCAGAAAAATTAAATAAACACAAAAACCGAGCGGCACAAATACAACCGAAGAGGAAAGGAATCCCCCGTCGCCAGGCGATGATCAATGTTCCATTGTTTGGGAAAAGGACTGCCAAAGTTTGACCAGTCGAGTCGAGGCCTTAACCCTTTATCGCCAAACGGGTTGGAAACTAGCTCAAAAACTTGCTAAGTCTCAAAATTAATAAGGTCTTTGCTTTAGCCGATGAAGCATTTTCAAAGAAATCATTGTAGCAACACGATAGTTACTCTCAGGAACATTTGCTCCCAGATCAACTTCTGTAATCATAATGGAAATACTTTTCCATTTTCCATATATACTTTCAGGATGGAGTTTCAACAGCCCGTGCGATGGGTTAAACTGAAGACGAAAATAATTGAGGCCAGGAAACCAAGAGACAGAAATAAATCCTTGAGCATATTAAAACCCCAAAAGCCTCGGCGATGAGTGTGCCCGCCGAGTGGCCCAGGAAAAGTGGGGATGCGCGCGGGTGGGGAAAGTGAAAATCAGAAAATCAGGCCCAGCACTCCACTTCCATTGCTATTCATCGCCTTTGTGTGCTCGGCGCTGAGTTCTTCAGCTGCCAAGGCTGAATGGAATAAAAGCCTCGTGAATGGTCTTAGGACAACATTAAATATGACAGTCCTTGGGTGCAGGCGGGCTTTTCGGGGGGATTTTCCGGGAAAAGCAGGCGAAAAGCAAACACCGGAGCAAACACGAATTGATATTTTCGAAGTTGCTGGCCAGCGTGCAGCTTGTCTCATGCCCCGGGGCCCGGGCCAAACAGAAATAGCACAGAAATCACAAAGTTCTCCTGATAGCGTATCTCTCTATTAAACAGTTTTAATAACTGCCCCAAAGATTCATAAAACCGGGTTGAATTTGAATTTACGTTGAATTTCCCGGCCCCCGAACGCTGGCGAGAAAAGTTTTTAGTTTCCAGATATCTTTCCTCGAAACTCCCCAAAAGTCCTTCAATCAAATGCTAAAGCTTAATATTTCACAGTCGCAAATATTTACCCAGGCCGGCAGACAAGCTAATAAGTGCATTTGGAGTACAATTTCCACAAATCTCAATCAAAATGTTTATCCCCGAGTATACGTATAGTAGGTTCTTCTTGCAGCTTACCCAACACTTGTCCACCAAAGGTGAACCCCATGCGGCTGCCCTGTTTTTGGCCTTCCAAACGAGTGAAATTGAATGTGAATCCATGATTCCTCTATTCGGGATGGTCCTGATGAGCCGGCAGACACTCCGACCGCATCGTGAGTCCTGCAGAAGGACCTCTGTCGGACTCTGCTGTTCTGCGGCGTCGCTTGTCGAGTGTCAGAGCCACATTTGTCCTGCCGGATGCGACAATATAAATGGTAATTAATAAATCAAAACAGCAGCAGCAGCAGCAGCAGCATGCAGCCTTCCACTGCCGAGATACACAGTATAATTGTGAAAATATATATGTATCCTGGATATAGCAATCAAAGTCAACAGATTCTGCAAAGTTTGGCTGTTTGTGCGGGGACAACTTTTGGTTTATTTCCCCATGTGCGCATCCCTTGGTTTCGCTCACGTTTTTGTTTTGCTGTATCCGCAACTAAATGAAATTGTTTTAAAATTTGGCCAAAACCCTTTTTGGCCAATGCACACCAACCAACAACCAACAACCAACACATGTGTGTCAAAGTTTTCCCTTGCTCTCGCTCTCTCATTAACGCTCCCCCAGCCCCGCAAAGTTTTCCGGGAGTTTTCGTCGGTGATGGCGATGGCGAGGGCGAGGGCGAGGGCGCTGGCGCTAGAGTGGGCGTGGCGCAAATCAAACGGAAATTAAAAGCAAACTCAGCAAACCGCTTGACACCACCCACCACCCACCACCCTCTGGCCCAGCCTCCCAGCCCGCAAACAAAACACAAAACACAAAAAATAAACCCTCTGCAAAGGGAAAAAGAAAGAGGGAAAACGCATCCTGGCTAAGCTGTCTGAGCATAACGCATCATTACGTTGACAAAAATGGGCAACCGGCTAAAATGCCAGCATAAAAAGCAGAGAGTGGCGGGAGGGCGGAAAATCGGAAAGCGGGGGGAAAACTGTTCGCTTGGGGGTGCTGGCTGTGCCATAAGAATTTGAATTTCCATGCAGGCAAAGAAAAGCGAAAGCAAAATTGCTAAATACCGGCGTCCCAATGCGCTGCACATCAGTGTTGTCGCGTTGGCATTGCAAACGGAAAACTCCACTACAATGGCCGGGAAAACGTTGTTTGTCATTGTACAAAAATATTACAAGAAACCCCTAACTAACCACTAACTATTTGGAAATTCCCTAGCAGATCCAAGGAATTCATTATAATTTTTAAGTTTGTTTCGGTGGTATCTACAGCTTAAAGCTACAAATTGCCGAAATCCTTAACTTTATAAGCTTTTAAATGATTGCATATTCAACATAAATCGACTTTAAACTTGCCAATGCGAGCATGCACATTCTTTCCACTTGTTTAAGTTAAAATTTCAAGCCTGCAAACTATAATATTAATAAAACTCATTTACACAAAACTGAAACAAAGGAATAAGCTCCTAAATTTAGTGGCCATTCCTAGTGCAAGGGAATTCCGTGTTAATTTTGTATGCCCAATTGGAATTTGTTAGCAACAAGCTTGCTGCCGTTTCATGAAAGTTTCATTCGAGAATTGCCGGGGATAGGTAATTAAACAGCTTGCCTTTTGCAGTCTTATGTTTTTTGTGGGACTTTAGTACTCATCACTGGCGCTGCAAGGATAATAAAAAGGACCTGGGTGTAGCGCTGGTCATGAGCCAAAGCCGCTGCCAGACACCGAGCGGCTATGGCAACATAAACATTTGCCAGCCAACAGTCGCCGGCTTTGGCCTGCGGGCCAAGGGACTCTAAGGACACTAAGGACACTAAGGACAGCCCGAGGAGGTGGCCCTCTCTGTGTTGGCCCTCTCTGGCGCTGACATGAACCGTTTAGGGCCATCGCCTCGAGGCGAGAGCTGCCAGGATATTGTCCCATATATATAACCCCAGGTGATTACAATGCTCAAAAATACATAGAGCTCGGATTTTGGGCAGACAACCAAGAAGAAGCAACTGTCGATTCCTGCAAAATATTAAGCACTTCCAGTTCCTCAACTAAATTGTAATTAACTTTGGATTTTTAACATCCCAAGGACCCTAATAACGATTCAATACTGCTTCCTTGAATGCATATTCCAGTTTAAATGAAATCAACTAAGTTAAGCCCCAGAAATGTTACTGCAAACTAATTTGTTATAAATGTATAAATGAACCGAAAAGCTAGATGGATTTGATGATATCCTTTGTGCCACTGTGGCTTGTCTGCTCCATCGTACCTTTATTTTTGGAGTGTTTTTGCCATTTTTTTGTTGGGGGGAAAGCTTGTTTTGCTTACGACAAGCGACGATGTTGACGATGACGACCATTTTGCCGTTGCCTTGCGAGTTTTTATCGCTTCCACTGAAGCTCGTCCTGCTCCTTGCCCGCCCCCGTACACATCCTTTTTGGTACTTTCTTACCCCGCCCCTGCGCCCTGTCCGCCAGTGTTGTGTAGTTAATGTGGCGTTCTAAAACGCAGCAGAAGCAGCGGTAGCAGCAGTAGCTGGGATATAATATATGTAAACACTCAACCCACGTCCCCACCCTCGCAGACACTCACAAGCACAGCCAGACAGGATGCGCACATCGCTTATTTGTATAGCATACTTTTTTGCGTAGTTTGTCGTTGTTTTCGCATTTGTTTGCCAAAAAAGTGGCTGCCGCAAAAAGTGGCAAAGGGGAGTGTGTGCCAGCAACTTCATTTGTTCGCTGTGTGTGTTCGCTGTGTGTGCAAGGGTGTGTCTGCGGTCACCAACAAGTTTCTGCCAAGCAACGCAAATGTTTGTCCTCCACGGAATTGCGCCGTCTTTAAGACTCCTTTCGTTTTCAAGACTCACAGGACGAAACAAACATCCGAGTGCTCTGGACCCTCGATTAATTGTATCCTCGCATGCGCTGTATCCCGAGCAAATTAGCAAAATATCCTGCGCCCTGTCTGCTGGTGTCAGGCGAGGCATGTGATTCCTGGTCCTTTTGCGGCAGCAGGATGCGAGCTCCGTGCTTATTTGTAAGCGATCAATCATGCAGTGCAAATGTGATGACACCAGGGAGGCATCCTCCGAGCACACCGAGCACACACTTGTAACCCGCAGCGTCAATTTATGCGGCGCACACATAATGATATATACATTTTTTCCTCGCTTTATTTTATTTATTTATATTTTTCCTTAGCCCAACTGACTGTCATAACGAGCAGCCGCCTTGGGGGAGTGGGCGCGGGTTTAAAATACACCAAAAAAAAAGGGGTTTTAAGAAAACAAATGCTTGTGGGAAGCCGTATAACTTAACCTCTTTCATGCTTATTGTATCATATGTCTTAAGGTAGAAAATAGATATTAAGTTTGTGCATAACAGGGAGAAGGAGTCATTTCCGACCCTATAAAGTCGATCCAGCCGTCTGTCTGTATGAACACCTCGATCTCCGAAATGGTTAAAGCTAGGGAAATAACTCTTTTTGCCCTGGGTCCGTTATATATGTACGCAGTTTGAATTAATTTCAATTTGTTGCCACGCCCTCTACCGCCTTTGCAATTTGCATATTTCCCTACATCTCTGAATAGGTTAGAGCAAATGATATAATTCTTTTTGCTTAGAGTTAAACATTTAAATACCTAGTCCTGTGACAAGTTTTATAAAGATCGGCCAACAAATGAAGATACGGCCGCTGAAGATACGTCGTGTGAACCTTTTGTATGTTCTGGTTTTGTTTTAACAAGACTTTCGCATATGTGTATTCAATTTAAATGGATAAAGAAATATCTTCCGCTCTCTTTAGTGTACCAATTAACGCATAAAATGCGAGATTTCTGTCACTGTAGAAGGATGGGGGCCGGGTGGGGATGGTTGGGCGGTGCTGCGGCAGGACGACCAACAAGCAACGATAGTTGTGGCACATATGAAGACAAGGGTCTGTCAAATACAAGTTTCTGGCGTGGCCCAGAAGCCCACGCCCCCATCCGCAGGCAGGCACCAGCCCCGGTTTCCCTGGGATTTTCCAACCCCCTTTAAGAAAAGTATGGAAAAAACGCTAGTCAAGAAAAATTGAAGATGTTTTTAAAGCCAACACACAGACAATATTGGCAGACGGCTGGAAGGGGGCAGGGTGGGTGCTTTGCCAACGGGTCGAGGGGTCAAACACACACATACCGCTGCCTTAAATTGACAGTACACAAAACTGTCAAAAACAGCATTGCAGAAAATGTAGAGGGTTGTGGGTGGTCGGGGCCCGGGGTCCGGGGTCTGCGAAATATATGCGCCTGTTTAGTGGTTGAACTGTGCTCCTTTTTTATCCTCCCTGAATGGGGAAGACCCACAGTCTGAAACATTTAATAGTTGCGCAAGCAAGGACCTCAAATGGGGGTTTTGTACAAGGCAAGCCAAGAAAGTTCCACTATAAAAACCTTGGCAGGGAATGTCTCAAGAAATGTTCTGGAATTTTCAAGGAGATTCCAATGAAAAGCCAGGAGATTGTAGGTTTTTAAGCATTGAAGTAACCTCCCCTAAATCTCTTTCTGAATCTCTGCAAACTTTCGTGTCTATGTATTTTTAAATATCCCCCATTCGGTGGGATTTGATCCCCGTTTGACTGCCGCTTAACTCCACTAAAAACACAGATCAAACTTGTGAGCCGTCTTTATTTTGGATGATTTCGGGACTTAAGTTTTCCGCCAAAGTCCCGGGAGAAGAATGGAAACTTTGCGTGGCTCGGGGAAAACTTTGGTTCCGCCCGGAGATGTCTTCATCGGAAAAATTTCGGGGCCCGAGTGGCGTGCTGGGGAGGCGGCTTAAAATAATTAAATTGTCAGTGGCAACGGGATGGCGGCTGGCGGATGGATGGATGGATGGGAGTGCTCATTAGATGTCTATGGCGGCGAACCCTTTGCACTCCCAGGAGGCAGGAGGCGGAGGCACAAAAACACTCAAGGATGCGCACACATGCGGCTCCTGCTGCCGCTGCTCCTGCCGCTGGATGGCGCCATCAAAATAAATGCCTGTCATTAAACAAATTGTCGCAATAAATCTGCGCATTTGAAAGTCAGTGGAAAGTAAAAGCCAAAGGCGGAAACAAAGGACCTGCCTCACGGCCCCAGCCCCAACCCCAAAAAACCAGGCAAAGGGGGCAGAAGGAGGGTTGTGTGATCATTAGCGAAGTCGGGACCGCCCCCGTTTCGGTAATCCCTGCAAAAAAGAAAACCTTTTTTGCGGTCTCCGGCGCTGTTAAGGCAATTTTCTAATCACAATAAATAAACAAAAGTCAATCAGACAGCAAAAGCAATTAGAAAATGGTAGCCAAGTTAATTAAGCGCCATAAAAACGACATTTTCCTTCGTCCTTCGACGACACACCCGCCCCCACCGGCAACCGCCCACCGCCCTTGATCCTGTTTCCCGGCGTGCTTGTCCTTGTTTTTGCGCTGCTGCTTAAGTAGAAGGCTGTCTCAATCTCAATAGATAGGAATCAGCATAAAAAACACAGGACAGAAGCCGAGCATAAATTAAAATACATAAAGGAAAGGCTAAAAACAAGGCCACGGGGCTGGGAGCTTTTTTGTGGCCCTCGAAAGCGCAAACCAAGGCAAATACATCAACCGAGGACCAAGAAGCTGCGCCAGATAAGATGGCATTACAATAAAAAAATCGAGAGGGAAAAACACAGAAACGGCAGCCGGAAAAATAAAGCGGAATTTCCCTTCGAGCCAGGACAAGGAAGAAAGAAGCTCTGTCGCAAGCTGGCAACGATGGATACCCTGAAAGCGTTGGGGAAATAAAATTTAATCTGCGAGTGTTGCAAGGCAAATAATGAAAAGCATTGCATAAGTTAAATATGGAATATTATCGACTTGAAATGGGAGTAAAATATAAAATAAGTCTGCAATTTTAAAGACTTAAATCAAAGTTGCAAGAACTAAGCAATTTGAAGTTGAATTTGCCGGGTAAAACTTTCAGGGAGAGTTTAATATTTAAAATTTCCTGAGTAAATGTGGAGATAAATCAGGCCAGAAATATATAATATTTAAAAGCTTTTAGCTATAGTATTACTTCTTATGCATAAAATAATTTAATTCATTAAGATAAACCCAAAAACTTGTTGTAAACCAGCCGAAATATGAAATAAAACCGAAACTTTCGCCTGTAATTGAGACCCTATGGCCCATACACTTCCTGCGGAGCGGGCAGAACAGAACAAGTTGGCAGGACATAAAGCAAAAGCAACAAGGACAACTCTCAAGGCGGTCGGGCCATCATTGGAGTTCGGTCGGTCTCCCAGCAAGCAAGTTGGCAACAAATTTATGAGCAAATTAATTGAGATTGGAAACGCAAGAAGGACGCCGCACAAAAAAACAAAAAAGCGGAGCTCACAACAAAAAATGCGAGGCGGAAGACACTGGGACAGGACAACGGCCAGGAAGGAGGGAGGGACACGGCTACGCAATGTCGGCCGACAAGGATTCCGGGCAATTGGCGGAAGGGAAGGGCAGGGGAGTGTGTGTCCTTGTTAGTGTGCGGTCGGTGGGTGTTTCTAACTTAATTGAGAGACAAGTCAATAAACAGGAAGCGAGTGCCAGGCTAAAAGTCAAAGCAGCCAAACGGGCAGTGAAAAAAGAAAGGAAAGCGAAGGAAAAGCAATGAAAAGCAGACAGTTAGGCAACTGAGGGGAAGGACGAGAGGGGGGAGGGGAGGAAAAACGAATAACCAAGGGAAATATCAAGGGGGAAGGTAAGGGTTATGGCTCAGATCTGCGATGTGTGTCCTCGATTTCAGATGACTGCTCAAAAATCGGGGGCTGAGCGTTAAATTTCAAAGTTCTTTTAAGTTTACAATTCCATTTTAAATATTAAAATTATTGCAAACTAGGAGAAACCATCCCTAATTAATCTAAAACAATGTGTAGTTCATAGTTAAAGGTGTAAATAAAATGATTCATAGAGATTCTCATTTGTATATTTAAACGAGTATATGCTTATTTATCCTTATAATAATGTTTTTTTTGTATACCTTTAACCTCTTGTTTAATATTTAAAAGCCTATTCATAATTCCTTAACACATCCTTAACTCCCAACAAGAAATGAAATAGATTTCGGGCAAAAGCTTTAACTGATTTCCATCAATTCTAAAATGTAACCAAGTTGTGGATAACTATGATACATTTTTTCTACATATTTGCATCATCAATACTTTATAAAATGACCTAAATTTAAATAGTGCTTACAACTTTTTCCCCGATTTTATATCCCCATTGTGTGTCCCGAAACTCCTGCAGTGCTTCTGCAGTTGCAATTCCTGAACTCTGAACTCTGAACCCCCTCCATGAACTAACAATTCCCCGCTGAGGGGCATCCTTGCTGCTTATTCCAGCCCCCGCTGCCCAGGATTTATCTCTTCCCTTTTTCTAGTCCTGTCCATTGCGCATTTTGAGTCGCATCGCGATGTCCGCATAAAAAATAACACTAACACGGAGCGACATCGAGGGGGGACAGTGGACAAATAAAGCCATAAATCTTTGCCACTCGCGAAAAGGGACTCTCCGCGGGCGGGGAGGTCCTGTGTGCAGGACTTGGTCAGATCGCTGCAGCAAACAAAACAAATCCCGATGTCTACACAACGGGAGGCACCACAGCGCCATGCATGGCAATGTTTGCTGCTTAGTCCGTCCGGCTGCCACGCCCCCAGCCCCCAACCCCCAGCCCCAGCTGCTGCACGGTCCAAGGACCTTGCCACTCCAGTCCTGCATCTTGGGCTTCATCTTCGACTGGGCGGCTGCTGCTTGTACAGTATACTCGCAGTAGTTTGCTTCCGATGCTCCTGCTGCTGCCGCAAAGCACTGCGAAAAGTTGCTGGAAACAGTACAATTATTAGGGGAGATTTGATTTTTACCAGCTTTTTACTTACCTCAACTTGTGTTACCCTGGTCGCAGCCTTAATTACAATCCTTCATGATAAACTTTTGGAAAGTCTACCTCTGCAAACCATTAAAATCGCAATCGCGAAACAATCTGTAGAATGCTTTCGAGAACTCCTCGTTGCCGCCTGCGGTTTTTGCAGTGCCTGGTGCTCTGGTCTGTTGCAATTTGTGGTGTCGCTTGTTGTTTGCCCACCGCCTCCACTTGATCCATTATCCTTTCGGGCTGGCGGGTCGGGACATCAGGGGGATACGCAGGACAACTCCTATTCCGCTCAGGGCTCGCTCTTCTGTTGTTGTCATTAAAATTCAAGGCATACAAAGTCATTAAATTATACGCGACATCTTTTGTATGGATGTGTTTGCCCTGCTCTCCCGCAAGGAAGCCAAGGAAAAGTGTTGTGTGTGTGTGTGTTGGGGGGGGGCATGGGGCGTTGGCGGTGGCGGGGGCGTGGCAGCGAGCTGATTTCGCAGCGACGGCATCGTGATGCGATTAAGCAATCAACCAAATTGCCAGCCCGACACCAAAACTTGAAAGGAAATTACACGTTCGGGGCTGGGATAATGTGGGCGGCGTGTGGCAGTTTCCCGGGGGAGGGCGTGGCATTTTGGGGGGCCAGCGGAAGGGTGTTTGTATGCCACTGCTACGTGGCAGAGATACAAGCAGATATCGCCGGCGATATGCTTGTATGCAGATATGGAAAGCCAAGCAAACAACAAGGCCAAGACCCCCAAAATCGATAGCACCGAGCGAAGCGGTTCGGGCGGCATTTGGGGCAGTCAAAGGATCATCAAAGGACATTATTGTGGTCGTCCAAGTAGGTACCAATGGCCATGCCAGATATATTAATTCACAGTGTGTTAAGTTCGTGGTTAATGATGAACTACGTAGATACAACAATGCAGGAGAGTGGGTGATATGCGGTCGTCATTTACACTGGCGGCTTAAACTTAAAGTGTCCGTATCCCTAATATTTATTGTTCGATCTCTGCAAATCTTTCCATAAGGATAGTTTAATAAATATCTAGCAGTAGGAAAAAAGGGTGAATCTCCAGCTCTTTACACAGGCGGGTAAATCCTAAATTGGCCGTATCCCTAGGTACATATTTTGTACAACCAACCGATTATTTCTTTGCAATATAGCCACAAATTGTCAGCTGATATACTTTTAGGGTTACTGCGAGTATACAAAGAGTGGCTTTTGGTGAGCCACTGCTCTTAACTTGCAGCCCAAAGTGTTGTCTGCCAGCGAGTGAGTGGCAGCTTAGGGCCAGGACTCCCTGGCTGGAAGGCAAATTCAGTTCAGTTTGCTAACAAGTTTGTTCCTGTCGCCCCGCCCGACTCGCGACAACTCGATCAATTTGTTTAGATTATGCTTATAAGTGGGATCCCCACTCACTCAAAAATCGGGATGTGCCAGGGATATGTTGAAGTTTACACAATCTCTCGCCTACAGCCGCCGCCGCCCCCGCCTGTCCTTGTGTGTGCCGAGTGTATCCTTTGAATATCCAACATAAACCCATCAAAAGTGTCGGGAAAGAAGTCCTCGCCATGGCTTGGCTTGGCCCAACTGCAAACTAACAAAAACCAGCAAGCTGCCAATTTGCGTATGTAATGTGGAGACGACGACACATTGGCCCGGGCGAGGAAGTGCGAGGATGCGGAGGACACGCCCGGCAAGGATACTTGCTCGACCCCTCGCCCCCCAGGGCTCTACTTCATTGCCAGAGGGGAGCCCTCCGAGGGGGGGAAAACTCTGCGGGAAATTGCGGAGGCGACGCCGCCGACGGTGTGGGGGGGAGCGTGAGAAAAACAACAATTCGGCATAAGACGCAAGCGACTGGGATGGCAACACTAGGAGCAACAAGGAGGGCGAATGAAAAGAGATGGCTGCACTGGAACATCTGCAAATGGAAGGGAATCCTTAAGGCCAATGCCTATTTTCGTAGACTAAAATAGACAATTGCTTTTACATTTATTGAGTTTCATATAATACCTCATAATAGAAATAATATCTATAAATATATTCCCTATTAAAAAACGTTGATTACCGGGTATTACTTCAATTAATCCTTAACCTCTGTTACCTTTTACACAACGGTAACATACTGGAGTTGGTGGCATTATGGTATTATCAATCCTATAGATTGAGTATCTCATATTATATCTCCTATTATACCATACAAAAAAGTCAATTAAATGTTAGGTAAGTGTAGGTACTCACAGGAAATGTTAGGTAAATCAGTTGCACTTATTGAATATTCTGTTGACAGTCTTCAGCTTTACTTCCCTAAAATAAAGATGTTACGAGGTTCGAAACATTTGCAACTTCTTCATTCTATATACATATTATAATATATTATAGCTACTTAATTCTCCCTTTAAGTAGGTATTGTAAAAAACCAACAGGAATAGTAAGAACATATAAGATTATAACCAGTCGAGGTTTTTAATGGCATTCATAGTCGGGTCCTTTGACCTTAGCTCCCCCTATAGCTCTCCCTTGCTTAAGGATTGAGCTGCAAGTTTGGGGGATCCTGGTCCTGGAAAGTGCAAGCACAGCCGCAATTTCTCGCAGTGCAGCTGAGAGTGAGTGCGGCGCACGCCAAGACAAATTATTCTGTTGATAAGCGCGACAATGGCGGAAGCGCAGACACAACTGCCAAGGATGATACAGGGGCGGCGAGTGTGTGCTCGTGGGTGTGGCAGGGGCGGCGTCTAAAGGGTGCCGCCAGGGGTGGGGAACGGGGAGGGGTTTTGTAACTGACGCTGACACGCGCGCAAGTGGCTGTCGCCTTCCCTTGGGCCGTCTGTGTTGGGTCCCCTTTGTTGCCAGCCAACGACCCGGCATCGCATTGAGATTACTCACAAAAAGAGGTTATTTAACCCATTAAAAAATGTATTAAATATGTCTACAAGAAGCCCACAAGTCGGTGCTTATTTAAAGATTGTTAGATAGGGAGCAGGGACTCGCACTGCACGGGATTTTTCATTTACCACAATCATTAGGGCGTTTCTTTCAAATAACCAAATTCTGCAACCATTTCTCAAAGAAGGCAACAATATTTATTAAATAAAACTCAATTTCTAATAGGAATAATACTGGGAGATTACTTGCCATAAAAGGGGCTATGAAATACCATTAAAATTGTTACATATTTCTGCAGGTTGTACTTAGACATTTCTGGAAAAAACTCTTTTTTCAACAACATAGTTTCTAAATTAATTTCTAGATCAATACAATCCTGCTTTATTCGTGTAACCTGTCGATTGACTATGGAAACTTGTATAGTTGTTGTAAAAATCCACATAACGCTGCCAAATGTTCCTAAAATCAAAATATTTAATGTTAAATGCGCGATTTGAAGTCATATATTCCTGTAGGTTGCACTCCGAGATTTCTGGAGAAACCTCTTTTCAACCAAATTATTTCTAGATCAATACAATCTGTATTATGCGAATAACCCGTTGATGAACTATATAAACTTGGATAGTTATTGCAAAAGCCCACATAGCACTGCCAGACGTAGCTCAAAACGAAATAATTAATGTAAAAGCGCGCGACTTGCAGTCATAAACATTGCAGGCGAATGAGAAAAGTTAAGGGCTCCCCTCGCCCTCGCTGACCCTCAAGAAATTAGACAAAGGAAGCTGCGAAAAGGGCCACCAAGCGGCGAGGGTCGGGGGAAAACTTCGGGAAAACGGGAAAACGGGGGAAAGGGGCAGGATAAGGGACGGCGGCTCGCTCGCTCGACCGACATAAATCATCGAGCCAAATAAATCACGGAAAACGAGGGGCGCAAACCAAAAAGGACTCGTCCAAATAGAAAATCTCCAGCGCAACTTTGAAGATCTAACGGCGAGAATATAGCAAAAAAAAAATAACAAAATTAATAATGCAGGAGGCGCCGCCTGGAATGCGGAATCTAAAATCTGGGACGCGGTACCAGCGGCAATCAAATATTAAGTATTAGAACCATTTACATTTCAGGGCTTCTGGGCGAAAGTTTCTCCCCCAGCAAAAAAAGAAAAAAGGGACTGAAGTCCGAAAACCAAATGCAGTTTGGTGGGCAACTAAAAAACTTAAAGTAATACTTAAAAATTTTACAACTGACTCACTTATTCCGCAATTTATTGGCTGAAATTCCATTGATTTAGGGAGTAATCGATTATTTGCTGGCACATTTAAGTGGCCGCTGGAAATTTTGTGCTGGATTTTCGGCGGCCAACTCTGCCTCGTATTTCATCCGCGAGATAAAGGCAACCCGGCGAGGCCCGAAAAAATGGGGAAAGACAGCGAAGGGCGGCGATAAGACGAGAACGAACCGCGGAAAATGCCGGAAGGGGAGTCTGCCGTGACCCCTGACCCCGCCACCACATGCAAATGGAAAGCGCCAGCTCCACGGGACTTTGCTTTAAGGCGGAGGACCGTTTCAAGGACCTGCTGCGTGTTCCTGTGTTCAATTTATGCAACAGGCTTTTGGCCCATTTGTAAATTATGCGCTGTCATAAAGCTACAGCCGGGGCTATAGCTACCGCTACAGCTACAACTACAGCTCCAGCTACAGCTGCCAGTTGTCCTGCCGGAGGCCTACAAGTCCTGCAAGTCCTGCCACATTATGGCGCTGGCCCGGAGCACTCGCAGCACTCGGAGTATTGAGCCTGTCTGAATCGGTTTACCCGCTGCACGTACGGGCATATAATTTTTGCCAAATCAGAATATTTATGCGTCTAGCCGCACAACACACCCAAACACCCGCACACCCACAGGACATTCAGGACATGCCAGAGACGTGCGGCGCAAGGGGGCGCGAGGGGGGTGCAGGGGACAGGGTCAGAGAATTCAGTGCACCAGAAATAAACAACATAAAGCAAGTACAGCACGCTTGAAAAAACGCGACAAAAACACGCAATGGATATGACTTTTATTCCAGGCTGCAGACTCCCCTTTTTTGAACAGGTGCACTGAAAACGATTGCCAAACAATCGCCAATCGAAGGAAATTTATCTTTGGGATCAATGTATCCACCGGAGGGTTATTTTTGTCAGTGTACAGTGACGGCGACTGGTGCTCATTGAAACGCATTTGCAAAAACCACCGGCACACACATGGGCTTGAAAAAGCGGGCCCAGGGATGCAGATATATCGATTATTCGATTAAAAGTGACCCCCCGTCAAAGAGAGCATCCTGAAAAAACCGTGTAAAAATATTCCATTACAAGGTGGCACACAAATAATATTATATTCTTAAAAGGTCCTGGAACGCAGTGGAGCCAAAAAGTTACTCTCAAATTGACCTGCTGATCTTATTAGTTTTTACCTTTCTGTATCTTGGACATCTTTAAAACTAGTTATGTTGGATATTTATAGGTACTGGAATTTTAAAAATAAAACTTTGACCGATCTCTATACAACAAAATCATCTTTATTTGGGTTAAGAAAACAGGTGTACATTAAGGCCAATTTATCGATTGTTCGATAATCTTTCCGTCAATGAGAGCATCCTGAGAAAAACCATTAAAAATGTTCTATTATATGTTATTCTTAAAAGGACTTTGAACAGATATAGTTATGCAAAAGAATTTTCTTTGATATTGACCTGATGATGTTAGATTTTATTCTTCTCTATTTCGGGCATCTTTGAACATCTCTAAAACACGTTGAGTTGGATATTTATAATGGAAATTTGGGTTAAAAAACATGTGTAAATTAAGGGCAACCGGGCAATTTTTCTACTCAAAAAGAAAGATTCCCTGTTTTTATTAAACAAACTTTTTTTTAGCGCCCTACCATTAATATATTCTGGACAATTTGTGTAGGAGATAAACGATGGCTGGTGAACAAAGAGGGAAAAAAGCAATTGCTTTCGTAGCTTTTTGTCGCCTGTCGTTCGCGCAAATAAAAAAGCGCAAAAAACATACGGAAAGGGCTAAAAGAGGCGGAAGAGGGGGCGGCGCCCAGTGGGCGGGAACGGAGTCAGTGGGGCGTGGCGGGTGTTCAGCGAGTGGCAACAATTTCGTTGCATTTCACTGGTGTTGCTGTTGCATTTGCCGCCTCCTCCTTTTGGTTGTTGGCTGGCTGCGAGCGTTTTTGGCACTTTTTGGTTTTTGTGGCCAATTTGAAGAGTCGCACCGAACCGGAAGTGGGCGTGGCACGGTCAGCCCCCACACACACTGATCCACATGTGGCAAAACCGATGTGGCAATTTTTGCGGCTGCCAAAAGTTGAAAACTTTACCACGGGCCCAGTTAATGGCAATCTGCTCCCCATCCTTTGTCCCATTTTCGGTATCACAGGAAAAGTTTTTGGGGACTTTAACTTTAAAATATTATTGCCAACTGGAGCTGTGAAACCAGACAAATCGGTTTTTAATATCCTCTGCAATATTTGCAAGTTTCAAAGCCCAGACATTTGATTTTCTCTGCGCATTGCCTTTGCTATAAATATACGTAATTTTTCAACACAAATATGTGTTACTTACGGGTATATTGAAAAATTTTAAACAAAAAAACAAGTAGAAACGCTGTAGTCGATATTTCTCGACAACGAGATACCATGTACCACCTATTTTCATTAGCAATCGATTTTTCCGGTTAAATATTTTAACCTGAAATGCAGAAATTTATATGACGGTGAACATTTTTTTTGGCCGTATCTTCATTGTTTATTTTCCGATCTTAGTAAAACTTGGCACGTGGCTAGATTATAAAATTCTAGGCTGGTAGCAAACTGATTTTGTTTATTGGTGCAACCATTTTGAAAATAATGAAGAATAAAGTTCAAAACCGAGATTTTCTACGAATATGCCAATCGCACTTAAGCCAATAAGGATTATGCCTTTAGCTAGTAACAAATTGGGGAAATTTTGGTGTTACTATAAAATAACTAATAATGAAAATAGGTAAAATCCATACCCGAAAGTTCTGCAGAAGTTTCGACCCTATTAGCTTAAAGGGGCAACCCTGGATAACATCGATGCAACTCGATACATCGTAACATTTTCAAAACATCGATGACATCGATGTCAATACACTCGTAGAGCAGCCCTAATAACCCTATTGTCGTGAAGGATAACCTGACCGAGGCTAAACCGGATCAGGAAATGAGCGAGGAGACCAGGGTTAACTTCCGGGAGATCTTCCAGAATCGTAAGAAGCGCTCTGCACGCAAAGTATTCCTTGATGAGCCAGCATCTACATTCCAATGACGCCTTTAAGCTCTTTGTCAAGTCGGAGCGCTAAGGATTCGGGGAAATGAATGCCGCGACCAGGCCAATCCTGCTCCACCGATCCGCTCGGAGTCTCCGTCCATCTGAGAGAAGATGAACCCGGCTAGCCTTTTGTCCATGAAGCGCCGCGACACTTCATTTGAGGAGTATGGAACTTTGGGAAAGGAGCCGAACATTATGCGGCGTGTGGCAATCGTCGTGGACGATACAACTTTGAGGCCGAACTGTGCGAAGATGTGATGTGTCGCGATTGCATCGGCCTCTCAATCACGACTTCAATCACAGCATTTGCAACAACCATTTCCTCAATCCACCCAAGATGCAGCAACACTTGGCATCAATAAAACTTAACCAGTTCAATGTAAGCCCAATAAATTATACGATTTTATTTAAGCTCAACTTTTACTGGTTTGTGTGCTAGCTCCATGAATTTTATCCAAGTCTGTGAAGTGGTATTTACAGGCGGTACTTACTCCTGAAAACTTCGGACTGCCTGCCCGGGACATCTCTCCACTATTTTTAACAAATTTGTTTATTGTTTGACCGGCAGGGCGGACGGCTCCCTTTGATTTATATTTAATTCAATTTTTATGGGGCTCGAAAAAACGTATACTCGTAAAATATGGCGCAACAAAAGCGGATGGCCGGGGTCAAGGGTCGCTGCGTTGGCCCATTCATAAATTGGCAGTCGCCTGGCTGCGTTTGACAGCAGCCAATGCAAATTGCGGTTAGAGGGGCTTTTTGGCCAACACCGGGGCGACGGGGCATGCGGCATGCCACATTCGGGAGGGGGGAGGGGTGGATCTCGAGGGTGTCCCCCACGGCCAGGAAGCAACACATACTATACGTGTTTGCCAACGGCCACAAGATGTTGACAATGACAATGAACGTGGCCGAAAGTCACACTCGCACGCAGCAGAAGTGCAACCGGAGAGCTGGAAAGGAAGGACATGGCTGTAAGGACGTGGACGTGGATTGTGCGAGGCGAAGGAGAGATTTGTACTGCTCCCAGCAGGCGGGGGTCAAATGACGCGAGCGTGACGCGACAATCGTGATCAACGGGATTAGTTGTTGGCCAGGCCGAAAGCAAACTGTCTTCCAGTCATTTCTAGTTTCTGGTTTCCTCCTCAGCCTCCCCAGCCTCCCCATCGTCCCCAGCCCCAGAAACCCTTTTTTGGCCAGAAGCCGGAACTCGAGCAACAGCTGCTGTTCCTCCGACAACTCGAAAAGTGAGCGCACGACCCGAACAATTCCTGAAAGTTGAACAGATGGAGATGGAGCTAAACTACATTTGATTTGCATTTGTTTAATCGGGGAAACCGAAATATCATTAAAAAAAATTAAGTTTCCCGGGCTAAAAAAGGAATAGGTACTCGTACAATTTTGAGAATCATTTCAAGTTGATCTTAACTTAATAGGGCTATAACTTTGTTTATGAAACGAAAATATAAGTTAATTGGGGGAAGGCAGAGGAAAGAATATACCAGATTTTGAGACTTAAGTCTTAAGAAAAAGAATATAAGTTCGAGTAAGCCAATAATTGAACAAATTGATCCCCAATAGTAAGGTATTCTTCGAAAAGTCTTGACACAACAAGACAGTTTTACTATTAATACAATGCATACTAGGAAAATACTTTCTTCTGGGAAAATACAGAACATGCAGATAGATGTTGTGCCAATAAATCGATATAGAACTTAAAATCAATTCGGCAATTATTTTTACAAGACTCAGAGACACTTTATCTCTGTCGGATTGTAAAATAATGAATTCAATTCAAGAACTCTTACATGTAATATAGCAAATATCTTGTGGCTTTTCTACCAATCAATCGATATAAAACCTAAGCCCATATCGGCGATTATTATTTCAAGACCCAGAGACACTTCTTGAGGAAAGAGTTCCAACGAAATGTGGCTATCTTCAACTACGTAACCATTATCTCCGTCGGATTGTAATGGATTTGGCCTGCTGCCGTAATATTCCGTACAGTTTTGTTGTTGCCATAAGCATTTGGCGGCGCCTCCCCTCGCATTCATTACGTAATGTGTCCTTTCGCCTCCGCACCCTTACGGGGGAAGGGGCATGCCACAAAATGGCAGCTCCATGGCATTTAAGTCACGTAGCCATGTTGAGTAATGCGACACGTTGCCATTGATGGCCCGTTGACGATGAAGTGCAAGCTGGAAAATAGAAAATATACGTAGAAATAGAAGGGCAGCTCTACTCTGGAGTGCTGGAGTGGTTTCCGTCTTCCGTCAAGCCAGCAACGTGGATTGTCCCACACTGCCGGGATTGTTGGGGCAGTGTCAAGTGGCAGCCACGTGGTTGTTTACATTTGATTTTCGTATTGATTAGCCCCACTCGACACTCGACACCCACTGGCCGAGGCATCCTGCGCTTTGGGGGCTTCTTCCTTCTTCCCCGAGCCCCGGAGTGTGGAGTGTTCAACCACAAAGTTTGCATATTTATTATGCACTCAAAGCTCAAACACTGCGGCACAGCAGCCAAAAGAATGGCCCCGAAAGAAAAGTGCAGCGCAGGAGGGAAAAACTTTTCGGTTAGTGCTGCAGTTTCCCTGCACCAAAGTGCTGCATAACAAAAAAAGCAGAAGCAGAAGGTGGTGCATCAATAACTTTACACAGTTTACGGCATCAGCGACAAAGTCTGCAGAGCTAGAAATTCACAAAGACAAAATTATATTAACTAATACTATAAGTTTAGCCTGAGAGAAGGCTTAACTTGATTGGGTTTGTGTATTAAATACACTGCAGATTGTTTGGGGAAACGGCAGATGGCAAAATAGATGAAGCCCTGGGAAATTGAGGCAGTTTTTGCGAGTGCAGCAGGCTTCCTAATCGAGGTGAGCGGGCTAAAGACCCAGCCAGGAAAATTGCCTCGGCCATAAGTGGATGGCCCGGGAGTTTCCAGGAGCTCAGCAGCCAGGACTCGGGAGCCCTAAGCCGGTGCACTCCATAATCGCAGCCTGACATTCGGAAGGCTCCAGTCACACAAGGATATGGTGCTGGGCTTTCATCGGGCTGGGGAAAACACTGCAGAAAACATCTGAAACAAAAGGAGCCAAAAGGATGTGCTGGAAATTAGCCGTAATACTTGTTTAAAATGTTCAACGACTAGGAAAAACTATTTATTGAATCGGAAAACATCCATAAATCTTAAGGATGATGCATTTCTTTAATAAACTCTTGTCTCCTTAAGCATTTATAAGTTTCTACTTGCAAATACAGCATAGTTGGGGAATTTTATCTGCGTGCAGTGTGGCCATGCGTACGTACGAGTATCTGGTATTTTTGAGGGCTCCAGCAGGCCTTCCTGTCTCGTGAGCAATGCCAAAAACTATGGAAACCCGGTAATTGAAGCCATTATTCCATTGTATTCCTTCCCGGGCTGGGCTGGACTTATCAGCCACGGACAGACGGGCCCCAAGAAATTGGAGTTACTTTGAAGGGCAGTCGAGTGCATAATGGTAGCTGCCAACACCAACACCAACCCGGGCAGGACCTGCAGTGATGTGTTTAATTAAATGTCGCTGCAGTCCCCGCCCACTCTCCACGGAGTCAAGTGCTTAAGTTTTTCCACCGTGAACTTTGAACTCTGCCCTCCCCCCCGGTTGGGTCACCTTTAATAATTGAAGGCAATGCCATGGCAGCCGCTGGCCAATTTGTAGACACGTAAAAATCTTATCACAAACAAAAGACTTACCGCAGCGTTACCACCGCCGCCCGCTTAACCCCAGAAAGCCCCACCTTTTCGCCATGGTAGCGATAAGCCCTGCACGTTGTCGCCATTCCACTCGCATTTGTCGTCATCAAGTACAAAAAAGAGGAAACAGAGCAACCGGATCCGAGAAACAGAAATGCAGGGAGCCGTCGAAGGAATCTCGGGGGTACGATGAGGAGATACCCAGTACTCAGTACTAACCCTCGACAGGAAGGTTTCAAATTAAGCCAGCGACAGAATTTATAAAGGAGCGGTGGGTGCAGATTTCCTGCACATTTCGATTTCTTTTCGTTCGAGACATTCACAGCACTGGGAGCCGACAGAGCCAAGGGCTGCCCACGGCTAAAGTAATCAAAACTTTTAGTTTTTCTAATATAATTTGACTAGTTTTAGATGTATGTATGCTTAAATTGCTTAAACTAGATAATATTCAAAACTAAGCAGATGATAAAAGCGAACAATGCAAAGTTAAAAGTTAATCTGTGATCTACTTATGTTTTAAGCTTCTTCTCAGATCCATTGAAGGATAGCTCGACTTCAAGTTCCCTTAGATTGCGATTCTTTTGGCAACTGCTATTTGAAACATCTTAAATGGCATACGGGATATACCCCTCCGAAATGCCATTACAGGGCATCGAAAAGAGCCCCGGAAGTGCTAGCAGGCGGCTCACGTACAGCATATAAATAACATTTCGATTTGGCTGTGTGACAAACCCAAGCTCCCAAAAATGATGCAAAATTATGCCACACCGCATCCCCGACAAAATAAAGCTGGCGGCATAGAGAAAGGCAAATAGTTGCGTTTTATAGTAGAACACAGCTTCGGTTTTAGATTTCAATAAATGGCCAAGGGCCCGGCGGTAACCCATGGCCAATAAATAAAACTAAACAGAGGAGCCGAGCAAATCACTAAATGAGCCCACAAAGGGCCACTTAATGGAGAACGTCATCCGGAGCTCAGGCAAATGGAAAATGCGGGCTCGAATGCCAAAAATAATATAAACAGAACAAGGCAAATGAAATGCGAATGGCAATCGCAAAATTGAGCAGACAGCGCCGGGTCCTGGGAGCTCCTGGGAGGTCCTGGGTGGTCCCAGGGCCTTCGGTTTGTTCTCCATCAGATTTCTGGATTCCAGATTGAGATGCCATATTTCTGCCATGGAAAGCACTCAATTATCAGTCAGTTGTGTGCTCTAGGTCTGTCGGGGCTGACAAATTGCTCAAGATTGAGTAGGCACTCGCCTACGTCCTCCTGCGTCCTCCTGCGTCCTCCTGCATCCTCCGGCTACTCCTTTTGTCCCATCGACTGAAACATAATCGGACTAAAAGTCAAGGCAATCGAAGGAATTGTTACTTGTAATTGCAGTTTCGAAATTGCCAACATGACGTATGCTGGGAGCTGAAAATAACATTAAAGTGCGAGTGAGCCCTAAATATTTAAATGGTGGGTACATAATCAATAGCATTTAAATAGCGCCTCCTCCAGCATCCTACAGATCCTTTGTCGGTGCTCCGAGGAAAGCTTTTCCTTCAATGGAATAGACAAAATAATAAGAAGCAAACTTAAGCTTCAATTTCGACTCTATTAGGGAACGTCATGTACAAATAGCCGTGTGGGTGTGCCCTTTGCTGCTCCCGGAATCGGATTGCATGCCAGTGGTGGTGGTGCGGAGTGGGCGTCCGGGGTCAGGATCTCTCTTATAGCATACCATTTTACCTGGCCTGCAATTTTCGGTTGGGAACGGGCACGAACATCCTCGAAAATGTTGCAAGCAGTGGTGCAGGATCACCCCCTGTTCCTAATATACCTTGTAAAATTTATTCATTTTTATATACCTAATAGATAGAAAATCTTGTAAACACCAGAATATTATCCAAATCATTGCAGAGTTATGATGGAATGTTGAACAATTCTCGTAAGCCCAAAGTTGCACCGCCCTGGAACCAGGGTGCGGCCTGGAAGCTACTTGAAGGAAATGTGTTGCATAGTTTAAGGATACTGCACAAAGGACGTCGCTGGGACGGAGAAGGAAACAGGACCACAAGGAGCTGCCGGAGCAGAAGGACCTGCAGGACCTGCAGGAGCAGCGGGACCATCAACTAGACTCCAGGAAATTACTTTCAACATTTCGAATGCCGTCGCCGGGAAAGGGCCCGGCGCAAAGTGCGTCTTTATATTAGCAACAGAAAATATGGAAGCTGCAAAAAATGAAACTGCGAAGCTGGAAAATTATTTGATTTTCATGCATTCGACTTGGGCTGGCAGTAGACTACACATCGAAGAGGAGACGTCGCCGGCCGGTCGCCAGCTGGCGAAATAAAGCAAATAAATGCAATCTGGAGTAATAATTCCAGCCCCCGGCCACGATGGGGATAACTTGATTTCCCGAGCCCGCCTGGGGGCTCCTTCATTTCATTTCCTCTGCCGCAAAACGCAAACGCAAACGCATAAACAACAATTTCCATGGCGGCCACCAGGAGGTTGGATAAAGTCATGCACCTGCCTCGTAAATAAAGCCAAAAGCCTATCTTCAAGGACCTGCCCACACACGGGGCAGCAAAAAAATGCGGCTGCGTGGGCGGGATGGGGTGGTGTGCGGCCACGCCCAGCCAGTTTTTCACTTGGAAAAACTTAATTATGCATGGTTAACACGAAAACTCAATAAATTTTCAAATAAATTCACATGGGCAGAGCCAAAAAAAAACAGAATAAAAGAGCAGAAATAAAAATGTTGCCGAAGGAAAGCAGAGCCGAAAACGAAAACGAAACAGAAACTGAAACAGAAAATCAAGCATTTGCCTTGCGGGCTCTATGTAAATTTTATTTGCCAAAGGATTTTTCACCAAGTTTCCTGCCACAGCCGCAGGACTCTCTGTGTTGCATTTAGATTTATTTGCCAGGCGTACGCGTACGAGTATGTGTGTGGCACTGGCAGTGGCAGCCGCCCACTCGACTGCCAACTCAACTGTTGCACAGACACGGGCTCCCGCCCAGGACTCACGACTCAGGACTTAGGACCTCCAGGAGCCGGAGAAGGCCCAGTCCTGGCTGGCACCTTTCGCAAACTAATCGCCTGTTGAAAATGCCCCACCACTCACTCGCATTTCGCACCGAGAGCCAGAATTTATTGAGTTCTCATATTGAGCAATGCTATAAAAATAATGAAGCCAGATCCGGGCCTTGAAAAGGCGGAAAACTGGAAAAGTGGAAAGCCACCTGCTGAGGTTTCTCCGAGGGCGACAGATACCCTAACTTTTGAGTGGATATCGGGGAATTTCAACGACTCACTGCCAAATTAAAATTATATAAAAACAGTCATCCAAAATTGTAGGTCAACAATATTTTATACCTCAAAAAAATCTTATATTAGGTCTTTAAAGTCATAATAAAACTATTCTTCAAGGTCTGCCATTAGTTGAATTCATTGAGACTTGCATTCCGTATAGATCTAAGCAAGTAACATGTATATTTTCCAGTCCGTTTGTATGATATGATTTTTAAAGCTGTTTTAAACTTGTACACCTAAAGTAAATAAGCTTACTAAAGTAAAAGTTGAAGATATTACTCTTAATACAGATCATTCATTTTCATCGATTGATTTGTTGAGAGCAAGCCCTTACTGATCTATCGATGTATCTCGATACTTATCGATATTTTTGCGAAACCTTCAAATCGAATGGGAATACCCGATCGTCGAGGGCAGGGTACTCACGCTGTCGGCGACAGAGGGCTTAGCCCCGAAAGCCCACGCAGCTTAGCATGTCCTGTAAGGGACACCCATCCAAAAATAGAGCCGGGCCAGAGGTCCTGCGAGTGCTGCGGAAGGACGAAAAGAGAGGCAGCAGCAGCAGGAGCCTGGCCGGGTCGGGTTGGGCCGGGGCCGGGGCAGCGGCAAAAAGTGAAATGAAGCCGAAAGGCAAATAGAGCATAAATTACGCAAATCCAACACGACACTTTGCAGCGTCGACTGGGGCAGCATCATGCGTGTGTGCAGCAGCAACAACAACAGCAACGGCAGGAAGGGGCAACAAATAAGTTAAGTCCAAGTCGAAAAAGCAAACAAACACGAGGCAGGAGCGAGAAGGCAATTGTCGCCACCGGCAACAGGCCTCTCGCTCGCACAGGCCACTGCATGATGCACTGCAATAAAATTATTTCAATCTTAAAAATTATCTGCGACAAGATCTATGCGCATGCTTACCCCAAAAACATGGTGTATTCAAAACAAAACTTCTTGGAATATAATTTTCAATTGTAGTTTATTGTGCATACAAACAAATATTATTTGTGTTTTAATATTGTAAGAGATTATTTTGAATGTAATATATTATAATCGAAATTTTAATTGGGCGCTCAAAAACATAAGCCTGTTGGATAAAAAGCTACATTTTTTCATTATTTCATATTTGATGGCAAATTTAGTTTGGTAAAAATGTAGTTGGTAAAAAACCTTATATCTTCAAACAATTTTCTTTATATTATCTTTATAAAAACTAACATAACAAAATGAAAACCATGAGTGGAAAGCAATGTATTACCTTTAGGTATATCCAATTGAATTTTCATAGAGTGGGCCTGAATATTTAACGCTCTATTTCATATAGGTATCGTTTATAACTTCAACACAATGTTTTCTCGCTGTGTAGTCACTCCGTGTGGCATGCAATCAGGCGCCAAGTGCTCAAGTGTCTCATTGTCAGCATGTTGCATGCCGTTCGGGGCACATGGAAAATAAAGCAAAAAAAAAGGAACAGCAGGAGCAGCAGTTGCAGGAGCAAAATGTTAAGGCAAGTAAATAAACATNTTGCCGTTGCCGTGGGAAGGGGTGGGTAAAACTTTAATTGGTCATATCTTCTATATTTATTGTCCGATCTAAGCGTAATTTTGCATGCACTTGTTAGGCGATAAGCAGACTTATCAGACTTAAAATTAAGTTTCTAGCTTTTACCATTTTGGAGATATCGATTTTTTTGCGAATACGAGGGCGGAAAGGGGCGTGGCAAAAATCTGGAAATGGCATTATCTGCATAATAGTTAAACAGTCCTAATGCAAAAAGAAACAGGTCTCTAGCTCTTATTTTGTTCAAGTTATCGAAGAAAATGCAGTTTTATGCAAATTACGAAGGCGGAAAGGGGCGTGGCA